>CAEMYA010000779.1:271238-286171 GCA_903131615.1 Diplodus sargus | reverse complement strand
TTTTTTTTTCCTTGAACAATGCTGTGATGCTGTTTTTCTGGGAAGTGTCAGAAACGTTCTTTTCATCGGCAGGGCCGCACGATAATAACTCAATTGGGGTGAACTGTTCCTTAAACATAAACCATGATTTTTTATCTTTTCTTTTCTAACCCTTTCCAAACTACAACCGGTTCACAATTTTAGCCACAGTTATTATTGTTACCATGACGACAAAGGCCTGTAAACGCCACCTACCTTGATCCTTTCCTGCTTGTCTGAATTGGGACAAGTTGACAAGAATCAGACACACCAGGTGTAGACCCTAATGCACGACTCACAGGCAGTTCAGGGCTTCCAAAAGTGCAGTCGGTACTGAGGGCTGGTGCACTACACATGAAATCAGAGGCAGAGGCAAGGTAGGGTCAAAGAACAGGGTGAAATACACTGGGTAGAATGCTGGAACACATGCTACGAAGGGCGCAGACAAACTGGCAAAGGAACAAACAAGGAAGATAGGGGTAATAACACACAGCTGAAACACATTAGGGAGGGGCGGACCGTCACAACGGGGGGAAACACACAAGGGCAGGAAGGGATCTGAAATGAAAGGAGAATTAGACACCAAAATAAAACAGGAAACAGAACTGAAAGAACGAGGGAAAAAAAACAAAACATGACCTTAAGACCTGACAAGACGTGACAGCTGCTCACACAACAAGCTGTTGGACAAATGTGCCCTCTGTCGTAGTGGAATTTTTTTTTGACTACGGTGGTCTCGGAATAAGATGCTGTCAGATCAATGGCCAGTTCCTGCCAATCAGCTATGTATTTTAGAGACACTGAGCAAATTTTAACCTGATATTTTTCATGAGAAGGGAGACTGGTGATCTCTTTTTATTTGCTAATCTAGCAGCTGTACAGACTAGGTAGAAAGACATTGCACTGACTCTGTGTGTGTGTGTGTGTGTGTGTGTGTGTGTGTGTGTGTGTGTGTGTGAGAGAGAGAGTGTGAGCTACAGCTTGTTGGCAGCTAAGCCTCAGACTGATCTCAAAACACACCAGAATTTCCACTTCTTTCAGAGCTCTTTTTTTTGGGTTATACAGCCTTAAGTGCAGATTGGTGTTGAAACATTTTTAACAAACATCTCCGCTTCACTTCACTGCCTAGAGTACATTTGGGTCAACACACATCCCTCCACAATAAAGTCCAAGCCAAATACCTTCAAAATTCAAGAGGAGTTCCAGACATTTTGAGAGTCACGCTTATCCTTATTTTTGTGTCCGATCCAAAAGTAAGATAAGACTCTCTTATGTGTCTGTTCAGTCCATGAACACATGCAGACAACAGCCAGTCAGCTTAACTCACCACAGAGAAAGGAAACAGGGGGGAATGGCTAACGTTAGCCTGGCTCAGTTCAAAGGTAACAAAATCTGCTTTACAGCAGCTTCCAGGCCAATCCACATTGAAAGGGTTTTTTACATCCATTTCTCACCCGTCTCATGATAAGAGATCTTCTTCCATTTTTGTATAAAAGAAAACTCAGTCCACATTGACTCTACACATGAGAGGTGCACGTCACAATTGGCTCATTCCCATTTCCAATCTAATCAATAAACCAAAACAATGCAGATTTATTCCCATAAAGCCGACTTGAAAAATATTTTTGTCCATGAAAATTCAACTGATAAGCCTACTGTAGACCGTTTGACCAGCTTCTGTCCTTCCAGCACCTCAGGACCTGCTGCTGACAGTCACCTGGTTCTGAAGAGAGAGGGACGGACAAATGGAGGTGGGACAAAGTGGACACTTCAGTAGCACTGTCGCTCGCATCTTGCTTTAATGTGGATTCCTCATTATTTAACATGTCATGTGTCGTTTTTATTGAGAATTAAAAAAGACAATTTGTGTCAGGTTTATGTGTCAGACTGTATTTTGGCTGGGAGCAGTGACTCCCTGGAGTCTTCTCACTGTGAGCTTGGCAGGCACCCAGCCAACAAACGGGCCGGCACACAGCCTCCATGAACGCACTTTTGTTTGTTTGTAAAAAATATGAAATGGTTAAAATTAGTTTCCTTTGTGTATCAGTTTCAGTACATTTATGCTAGTGTATATATTTTTTAAATCACTGGATGCCAAATTATCAGCTCTTCTGAATGGATGCATATTGCCATTAACATGATGTGGCCTATTGGCGAAACAAATGTCCCCATGGGGATTTAAAATTAAGACAGAGTCCGAGTTATCTGTTCTCACTTTTTTCATGTAGATCTGATCCCACACAGACCTTGATTAAAGAATTGATAGAAGGTAAACATACCTGTCTGTAAAATCTTTATGTGTGTTCTGTCCACAATTCATCAAACTGTCATTCTGATCTGATCTGAACCTGTAAAGTTTTGTGACTGCATTGTGCATGGTTAATTGTTTTCAATCAGTCCAAAGACATACAGTCATTTCCAAAAGTTTCCATCCACTCATGAAGAACATGTATATCATGGCAGTCTTGTGTTCCAATGAGTTTTTATTTTTCTGTGATGGAATGGGAGGAACACGAACTACTTTGTCACAAAACATGCATGAAGTGTGTGTCAGTAATTCATTTTTAT
This sequence comes from Diplodus sargus, assembly GCA_903131615.1. Classification (NCBI taxonomy): domain Eukaryota; kingdom Metazoa; phylum Chordata; class Actinopteri; order Spariformes; family Sparidae; genus Diplodus; species Diplodus sargus. The sequence continues at coordinate 283,585 of CAEMYA010000779.1, read as the reverse complement.
AGGTCTTCTGATAATGTGACCAAATCTGCTGGATCAAAAACATGCATACAGCAACTTGAACAATGGATTTAGCTGATTATAGACAGTTGTGTGAACAATTGGTCTTTGTAGCATGGCCTCTGAACTTCTTCTGAGTGATTCTGATTGATAACAGCTGGAGTGTTCTCTGGGCCTGTTTTAATAGGGCTTGTTTGATACAGCCATTATACTCAGAGCCGCAGACACTACAATGGGAAAGTCTAAGGACCTCAGCATTGATCTCAAAGAGCACATTATTGATTTGAACAAGTCAGGAAAGTCACTTGGAGCCATTTCAAAGCAGTTACAGGTCCTCAGAGCAACTGTACAAACAGCTGTTTGTGAGTATAAAGTGCATGGCACAGTTGTGTCACTGCCACCATCAGGAAGGAAACACAAACTATCACCTGCTGCTGAGAGAAAACAGGTCAGGATACTCAAGAGTCAACCCAAAACAACCAAAAGGCACAACTTCAAACTTCATGAATGTTTTTGTGACAAGGTAGTTTGTGTTTCACTCATTTATCACAGAGACATGAGAGCTGCAGAAAGCATTGGAGGTGAAGACTACCATGATATACATGATCTTTATGAGTGTATGAGAACTTTTGACCACGACTGTATGACGACCCGGCAGAATACTCGAAATACTGAAATACTCAAAGTACTCGTGGCTGGTACCAAACATGTCTTCCCGGAAGCAGCTTCTCCGACTCTTCTGTGTATTCACACAGTACCTGTGTGCAGCAGATGGCATACTGGATGTTCATTGTTTTCAGTGGCAAAACAAAGATAAACTCCAGCAGCACTGATGGAGAGTGCTGCCTGCTGCCGGCAGTCACTGTGTGGCAACAAAACTTTAATCTTGCCTTCTGCTGTCTGCTGGTGACAAACAGGTTTTGGGGATCCAACCAAAATGGTGGCACATACATTTATTTATCCACATGTACTCGATGTTCTTGTCCAGTGAAGATAAATGCGTAAAGAGCTTGTTCCTCTGAACATTTGGAGTCTGAGAGGAAAAAGACTTACTGCCAAAGCTAAGGTTAGCTAAACAGTTTCCCTTCCATGCTGGCCTTGTTTGTAGTCAAACTGGCCCTTCTCGCTTGGCAACGTACACAGTGCATTTTGGACTTCCTGTGGGAACACCTCTTGAGAAACTCCTAAAGGGGCCTGCCACTACAATAACAAGGCAACAAAAACACTGGCTACCTTATTCATTTCAGTGGGACCTGCTTGGGTTCAGTACAGGGTCCCATCACAGAACAGAGTAGCAGGAAAAAAGTTGGTTCCTGCACTCGTTGGCGCTGTGTCCATCACTGTAGTATTAATATGCCTCTTACTTCCCCAGCATTGAATGGAAAAGAAAAAACATTTGTGTAAAACCATAGCTTATTGGTTCAGAAACCCTCATTCAGAATCACATTGACATTTGTAGTGATGCAATTTAATGATTGCATTTTATGTGGGTGACTGATATTTCTGTGTTTAGTGACATTGGCAAACACCAACAACATCCTTTCACCTGATCAGTGAGTCTTTGTCACTGTATCTGGGGTTATTATTTTGTCTGATTCAGTTATATACTGTTGATTTGGATGTGTTGTCAAGCTGCCTCTGAATAAGAGGCTCTGACAAACACTAACGAACGCTTAGGATGATGCTGGAGGTTTACTGGTGTCCGTGCCATTGGATTGTGTTGGATTGTGTTGATGAGTTGTCTAGTTAATGACAAAAAGCTATTTAATGCATTGTATGTTTAACCTAAAACAGTCATTTCATGCAACTTCGACTCCTGGAAAGAAAATAATTTATGTGATCTAATGATTTTGAGTAAAGCTTCCATGTTTAGTTTCAGCTCGTGTAAAAACTAGTTGTTGAAGGCAAATGGTTTCCTCGTAATTTTCAAAGTTAACTAATGTGGGTTAAGAGTGTAGTTCTAACAATTATCACATGGCAGAAAATCTAATGTGTGATCTACATTAATGTTGATGAGGGTTTTCAGTCATCCAGGTCATGCTACATCATAGGCAACTCAACTGGTTTCACTTTCTTGAAGACGTTTCAGCTCTCATCCAAGAGGCTTCTTCAGTTCTAGATGCTTGGATTAGAGGTGAAACGTCTTCAAGAAACTGAAAAAAGTCTGTTGCTTCCGATACAGCATTTAGAATTACGTCATTAATGATTTTCTTGATCTGGGCAACACCTTTACATTGTGAGAGCTGTGAGAGTCTGCAGTAACTGTTCTGTAGATGGGGTCCCTTACCCTTGTTTGTTCTGTCTTTGGTTGAGTAAAACCCGCAATGTTTTTGATGAGCTTTAAAGCTGTCTGGAGAACTGACACACAGCCAAAGTGGTCTGCTTATGCTGGATTCACTCAGCCATGCAGCATGGAATAAAGCGGTTTTGATTAGTGTCACAATATAGAAAATTACATATCAAATGATCTATTGAGGAAAAAGATCCGTGAATGAATGACATAAAGTTGGCTTTGCATGCCTTTTCTCCACTTGGTTAGATTTATCTGTCATCTCTGTGTTTGAGATGAATACATTTGTATATTTCTTTCATTGTGTCAGGAGTTGGGTACACAAAAGCTGTTGTGCCTTGTTGCCTGTTGCCTGACACTGAGAAATTGTACAACATTTAAACATGCTGTCACTGGCTTTTTGTGGACTCAATCCACACCGGAGTGAATGCATTGAAAGACTGCTAACATTAGCTGCAAGACTTAGCGAGCAGGCCATAACTGTCTAACAGCAGCCAAACTCTGTAAACCACCTCAGTTCAGGATTCACTGTCATCAAACTGGCTGTGTTCACCTGGAGCCCAGTACAATTAGCAGCTGTTAGCCCTTACTACAGCAACGAGTAAAGCATCTGTTGATCAGGAAACTCCGTAAATTCACAGAGGGTTCAGGCAGAGCAGCTGGAGGACGTTAGAAAACACCAGAAAACATTCAGAGTCGCCATTAGATCTGATCCAGTTTCAATCAATTCAGTGAATAAAGTTCTAAACGAGTGTTTTTGTACACTGAAATCTGAGCTCTGTGCCGCTCGCTCAGCACTTACAGGCAAAGAATGATTGATGGTGGATGACATGATGTTATTGGTTGAAAGTGTAGGTTAAACCTTATGTAAGCACACGTGACATAGATGAAAGAAGAAATAGATTTCTGTCATTTCTATGTTTTGACGTCCTGTGGTCGGCTGCTACACATCTAATGAACTCAAATTATGGTTGAGCAGTTATGGGTTGGTTCAAATTTAGAGTGATACAGGACTATACAGTTTGATATTGGATTTGGCTTGATAGATTTGAAGGGAATTGTTGGGCATTAGTGGAGGTATGCACTCTACTAACTTGTAGATTTGAGATTTAGTCCTGAGGGCAAGTACGTCAGACGAGCTCCCAGCACTGTTGTGTGTGTGCTACTGGCAGACGGCATGTGTGTGACCTGGGCGTCTCATGACTCCATAGGGGGCTGCAGACACCGGAGGAGAGGACGTCGTGTTTTAAAGGGACGAAGTCGCGTTTCCTGTGCGGCAGAGATGCAAACAGATTTGTTTGTGGAAGTTTGATGATGAGACGCTGGCATGAGACGGGATAGTCTCTGGTCAGGTTCAAGCCGCTCCAGCCGGTGGTGAGACTGAGGTGCGGACAAAGTGAGTTGTGGCAGAGTGTCGGGATGCGGCGGTCCACAAAGGCTGTTTGTTCAACCAACAATGTTTTATGTATGTGGTTAGTCTTTCATCAGCACACTCAGTATTCAATTTACATACTGTCTACTGATCCGGCACTGAATGTTAAGCTGTTTATGCTCTCTCAGCCACTTTATCCTGACACAGAGATGTGTGTGTGTGTGTGTGTGTGTGTGTGTATGTGTGTGTGTGTCTTAGACAGATTGCTTTGCCCCCCCCCGCCCCCTCCCCTGTGGTTGTGCAGTATTGTGTTCTGGTCGTAATGATGGGTTCTGTGCCTCCCAGTCTCCCTCCCAGCAGGACACACACATAAAAGGGTCCTTCTCTGGGCAGCCATCCTGTATGTGTTGTTTTTTGTGATGGTGTGTGTGTGTGTGTGTGTGTGTGTGTGTGCATATGTGTGCATCTTTGTGTGATTCTAAGAACATCATTTTCGGTGGTGCATGCTGATTGTGCCTCATACTGTGCGCGTGTCCAACCTATCAAGGTTCACATTGGCACGCTCGCTCTCCGTCTCTGTCTCAGTCTCTCTTGCTCCCTCCTTCGCGCCCACCTCTCCCTTTTTCCATCTATATTTCCGTTCCCCCATTTCTCCTCCCCATATGACATTCCTGCTGTCCTCAGACAACTTCTCTGCACTTCCCCTGTGCATATCAGATTTTACCAGGGGAGCCTCTCCTCTTTGCCGTTGCAAATCGAAGCAGCCACACTTCAGAAAACAACGGCTCCTCTTTAAAAAAACAAACAAACTTTGGGTTGCACATAACCCAAATAGTGTCTGTCATAAATAAAAATGTCATAACGTCTGCCCATGTCTATCTACAAGAGAAAAGGAAATAGAGAGAGGTCAATGTTGAGAGTGGAGAGAAAATGGGATGTTCCCCATTGAAAGTTAGATTGGAGTGGAATCACTTGTGTGCTTTGTCCGTGACTATTGTCATGATGCCTAGTCCAAAGTGTATTTGGCCTGTTAGGGTGCTCAGCAGCCTGAAGCAATTTAAACAAACCGTTAGGTTTGCTTGTTTGGCACAGTTTTTCTCTTAAACCAAAACTGTTGACCAAACTGCTTTGAAGCTCTATCACATCTAATAAATACAATCTATTTCTAAGCATGGGAACTGCTGAGAAAGCCATTTCTGATTGATGTTAGTTACATATGCTGGATGATCATAATACAGTGCAGGATGCCCTCTTTACATTCTCTACCTGGCACTGTATTCGACCTCTGAAATAGGACTTTAAGAGTTGCTTATTTGCAGATCGCTGATTTTTAGATTTGAATCATCACTTTCCACTTTCATACCGAAGGAGTCTAAGTGTAGCCTGGGTACCTCTTAGAGGTTCCAACATCTAGACTGGAAAACAGGGTACCAGTCTAGATCTTCAAGTTATCAGAAAAATGCATAAACTAGGTGTTTATTCACTTTTTGCACAGAAAAACATTACCTGCTGCCACTCACGAGAATTTGAATTACAGCCTATAGGTCCAGGTAGTGCGGGCAGTGCAAGGATGACAGTCAGATGAATGCTTGTTTTTGTCCCTGACAGGCTAAGAGTCTGGCAATATTACTGAAACGAGCCCTACAGAGAGACGTGGCTGTCTAGATGTGTTTCCTGGTTGATGAAGTGTTGGGTTCCTTATGGCATGAGGCTTTCTGCTTTTGTGCCTGGTTAATACATTCACTAAAACCAGTGTGTTAAGAGCTCATACAACAGCGATGCAATATATCTGACCTTAACGCCACATCTCTCTCTCTTTTGTCCTCTCTTAGGTGTGTTACCATCCACAAAATCCATCTTCTCCTTCACTCCCTCCCCCACCGACTGTGTCGAAGCTCACCGGGTGTGCTCCGCTGAGCCCCAGTGTGAGGCGCTGTACCGAGGCCTGGAGCTGTGTGCGGCTGATGCGGAGATGTCCCCGCTCGGGGATCAGACGGCTGCTGAGTGCCTAGAGGGACAGGACGCCTTGCTGACCAAACACCCCTCTCTGTCATCCTGCAAGTGTCAGCGCGGCTTCCGCAAGGAGGAGCAGTGTCTGCGCATATACTGGAGGGTTCGCCTGCTGCCAGGTCAGTCAGGCCTCTGTTAGGGCTTGGGGTGTGAGGGACATGCATGCAATGATGGTGCATTTGACTGTGTCTCCTTTTATCTATTCATTACCTATAGAAGCTTACCCAGCGCAGGGTTGTGGGGGGCTGGAGCTAATGTCAGTATGGATTTGGTGAGATGTAAGGTACTCTTTAGACAGGTTGCTAGTTTATCGTCATATTGGTTCAGTAGTGTGTGACAGGCTTTTGTCTGTCGTACGTAGGCCTGGATCAGAATGTTTGGACTATTCAGATGTTTGTTCTTTTCAATATCAGATTCAGATATTCATTTTCTTTCTTTTTTTTCTAACAAAGGAGATCTGCAAAATAGCTGTTATTATGTCACTAAAAAGGCATATCGAATGCTACACGTTTTTTCTTCTCTCTCTCTCTTATTACCTCTTATTATTAAAGCACAAAAGTAGATTTGGCATATCTGCGACTATGCAGGGCATATACATTTACCCCTCATCATCTTACCATCTTACTACTTTCACACAAATCTAGTGCATTTCTAGTTGCAATGTGTAACATTTATCACAGTCCCAAACCAGCCTCATGTGGAAGTCAGGTCCAGTTAAAAAAAGACCTGTTTCTGATCACACACACACACACACACACACACGGAGAGTAACAGAAGCATATCTGGAGTGCTGGTGTGAAGTGTGCATCTGTAAGTGAGCGAACACTAGCCAGCGGACTCCTCCTCCCCTGTGGCCTATTAGTCAGCGGAGCATTAGTGTAATTACACACTCTTCAGTTCCGAACGCTGTTGGCTGCTCTAGCGTGTCATTACCATAAATATATAGCCTCGAATAGGATTTACATACATAAACACTTTACATGCCATTACATTCTTGATTGAGTTTGTACTTTGGAGTGTGTTTAGATAATTTGCAGGAACAAACACCTCGTCCACGAGTCAATCAAGGCTCTGCTACTGGCTTTCACAACTGAACAAAAGCTGTCTTCAATGACACCAGCTCATGGTGACTTTGGTGATTCATGTCAATCTTGTCATTTCATTCTTTTGAAGAAAGGAAGAACATGAATTTGAAAAGAACAATGACAGTTCATAGTGAAGATAACATCAAGCAAAGTTAAAGATCACTCATCTGTAAAGCTACTGCCATGACAAAGCTCTGTGATCACCTCTCTATAGCCAATGACATAATTTACTGTGGCAGAAGTGCCCTATTAAGCTAACACCATGACTTGATCGTGTATGATACAGCGTAGTGTTATTGTGTATGGTTGAAAGTTGAAATCCAATGCTTAACTCGTAAAAACCGCACGGTGGAGTTTTTTGTATCAACTTTGATAACAGAGGGTGCCGGACAGTGGGGGTGGAGGTATGTACTCTTCACTAAAGAAGGAGGCTAATGTGCTTGATCAACAAAGGGCTGTTTTACCTCAGGGACCTCTGTGCACTGCAGGGAACGCAGGAGGACGCCTTTGTTCTTCTAATTAGCTTTTGCAAAGTAAATGTCAATTCAGTGGAGTGACCCGTCAGAAGATCCACCCCTTAACTTAATTTAGAGATAGATAGCACATTTAACTGGAAGGTTCATTCTGCACACAGAGCAGCCTGACAATGAGGCGAGTACTGATGTATTATTATTTCAGGAGATGGGAACATACTGTACATGTTTGCAGTTCAGATGACTCATGTTTACAGCCATGTTCTTCTTATAATTGGAGGACTTTCCACCGCTGTCTTATCTCTTTTCACTGTCACTTACTTCATTTACTCTTCTGTGCTTACTGTTTGTGGTTCCTTTTGACCAGGGGAGGAGGAGCTGGAAATATCTCCTTATGATGACACACTAATGGATACTCGCATGGCCTCCTTAGTGGCAGGTAAAGTATATTCTTATAAGTATATAGTATAGTCTTCAAACTTTTCTTGACGTATGGGTAAGGGGGCAGGACCTCAGTATTTCTAACATCCCTGGCGACGGCCCTGGTAGTTGAGGTCAGTATCCAATGACACTCAACTCTGGGGAACCTGGAGCACTTGGAGCGAAGCCATGCGAACAAGGGGAGAACATACAATACAGTTCACAGAGCGGCCCTGTCCTGGCCCGGATCCAAACCCTGGACATCGTGCTCTGAGGCAACAGTACCAACCACTGCGCCACGGTGCTGCTCTGTAGTGACCAGCTCTTTTTATTTGCATGCTTTTCTTTCTGTCTCAGCACCTATTTACCTATTTTCATATTGTTAGTGCTGGATAACCTGGGCTAAATTAACAAGGTCTACCAGACATGCTGGTTCATTTTGTTCTAGAGTTTGTGATTTGTAAGCTAGCTTGTTTTTGAGTTGTTGGGCCAGAGAAGACTGGAATCTGCTCGACATCTGTCATGGTGAGAAGCTGGTACTGACCAAGCAACTAGCTTGAGATTACTCCCAATATACCGCAATAATTACCTCAAATGTATTGTAAATTACCCCGACATAATTATATAATAATTTTCTGCTATTTCAAATGTCATGATCAGCAGAAACCAATTAAAAGTTTCCTGGTGTAGATCAAGGAGTATTATGATTAAATCGTGTTAGGTTAACTTTAGGCATTTTGAGGTCAATATTGTGGTCATTTCAGATAAGTTACTTGGTTATTACCACCCTTGACTGTATGGAAATACATTTTCTGCCCTTCCCTGTTTTGCATTCACTGTGTGCACATAAAATCATCCTCTTCTCCTGCTGCAATTCACATATTTAACATCAGAAGAAATGTAGTTTTTTTTTAGCTAATATAATATGAGGCTTGGCTTCCATTTGTCCGTTTCTCTGCACACTCACAGGTGTTCTAATTCTACTTTTATCCCTCCTCAGCATCGTCTTTCATGCCGCTGGATGGTGAGAACCAGTGCCTGAAGGCAGCGCAGGACTGTGGCCTGTATGAGAAGTGTGGCTCTCTGCGATCGGAGTACGTGCTGGCCTGCACCAAACGGGTGCCCGGGACCAGCCGATGCAACCAGCACAAGTGCCACCGGGCCCTGCGGCGCTTCCTGGAGCGAGTGCCTGAGGAGTACAGCCTGGGTGTCCTGTTCTGCCCCTGCACCAACACACTGTGTGGTGAGAGGAGGAGGAAAACCATTGTACCCTCCTGCTCCTACCAGGACATGGAGGGTCTGCAGCCTAACTGCCTCCATCAGCAGAGCTTCTGCCGCCGAGACGACCTCTGCAGGTAAGACATGAAGCCTAGACAGATAAATGTGGCTGATCCGGTTTGATTGTAACACCTAAAAGGGCTCTAAAAATGGCTTTATATGGATTGGCCTGATTATATTTGCAGTGTAGAATTGAAAGCAATGTACCTTCAGTACCGTATGAGTCCATGTTTATGTGAACATAATATAATCTAATATTTATAGTCATTAACGCTTGCCTGTAATGTAATAATGTATGTTCAAGTTGTAATGTAATGTAGTAATGTGTGGGTTAGCTAGTGTTTTTGTTTTCAGACCAGCAAATTGTTAAAATAAGTAGTAAATAATCCTACAAAGCAGTAAGTTGCACGTTACGGTCTCCACATGAATGTAAGTGATGTTACTATTCATTTTCTCACCTAGTGTACGTGTCCTCAAATGCCAGTAGGGTAGTTATAAATTCAGAATTTAGAGATGCAAAAAATTAACTATATGCTATACGCAAGGTTCGAGTGTGGGTGCTCTAAAAATAACAAGCCCAAACCTGAAGTAACATTAGGCCGGGAGAAGATAAATAGGATAACAGCCAAATGGGTGAGAGAGAGAGAGAGAGAGAGAGAGAGAGAGAGAGAGAGAGAGAGAGAGAGACCTGGCATTAAATATGTCTCGAGTGGCCGGATCTCACAAGAGGAACTTGAATATATCCAGACCATTACAGTACAGGTCACTCAATACAATAGCTCAATGAGTTCTATTTACGTTAATGACACAAATACCAACATGTTTTGCTAGCAGACCTAATGCTGCTGATTGGGCACCACTGAATCACAACACAATCAAAAATCACACCCTTGTGTGTGTCGAAGGTCAGCGCGTTTGAGGTAAAAGTTCAAGTTAGCTGAACTGTGGCTGCAAGAAAATCAGCACGAGGAGCAGCATTATGCCTCAGGCAGCTTCCTCAAAAGCCACACTCTTCATTGGGAATAATGGCCTTCTCTGTGACTTGTGCTTGTGATGTGAAAGCTCTGTAACCAGAAACATGCTAGCTAGAGAGGAGCATGCTAGCAAGCCACAGCAGCTCAGAATATTAAACTTAATCTCCTGTCTTATGACTGACCACACACCGTGCCTTATTTGTGCAGCAGGTTAGACCTGCATGGAGTCGGCTCATATGAAATGAAATACTGTGGCATGCGGCCAATTAATGTGCCAAAGCTGAACTCTATGAAAACATTTTCTTTTGGGAAAATCCAAAGAGAATTGATTTTTGCATCAGGATAAATATTGCGTTGAAATTTTGATTTAAACACCGGTCTGATGTAAGGTGCTGAAGGTTGAAGTGACTCATTTGGGTCCAGAGCAAAAAGATCAAGAAGAAAGTAATAATTAAAGGACACAACATGTACAAGTACTAAAAAGTGCCAAGACATTTTTTTTTTTTTAACATTGGTATTGGACTTAAACTTCAATGTACACATCCAGATTTCCTGCCCAACACTTGTGTTTGATGTGTTGTTATTTGTGTTGTTGCCAGGTCCAGACTGGCTGATTTCCTTAATAACTGCCAGCCATCTCCTCTGACGGCCAGCGGCTGTCTGAAAGACTCAGCAGGCCTGTGCCTCCGAGCCTACGCTGGACTCATCGGTACGGGATGCAGGGGGGAGGGGGATGAGTAGAGATGAGGGAGGATGTTTTTGCATGTGTTCAAGTTTGTGTCTAGGACATTTTTAAAAGCTGAATACAGATTTGCCTGAAATTCGGCACATAGAGAGGCTATAGATTACAATTTAGCACTATGAAAAAAAAAGGGTCTACCAGGCAGCCACATTCATTCCAACTGTTTTTGAATCGCAGAGAGAGAAACTGAAAAATGTATTTAAAGCTTATGGAAATTGATTAAGTGGAAAATTGCCGAGCAAGCACAAAACAAATCTAAACAAAACAAACAACAAACACGAAAAAAATGGTTACCAACATGAAAGTTATGATTTCAGAGCATGCAAGGACAGATTCATTGCTCAAAAGAAGAGCAAGAGAGGACAGAACAATGAACACAGCTGATGTAAGGGCTTCCTCTATGACCTGTCAAATTGTCTCAGATCCAACCTGCCAGCAGAGCAGTCGCTGCTGCCTCTGACCTGAAAGCAAAGCAACATCCTGTCGGACCCCAGAGGACCTTACAGCAGGCTTTTCATTTATGTTGACGATCCTAGGCAGGATTAATGAAATAAATAAATAAATCAATAAATAAATAGATAAATAAATAAGTCAATAAATAAATAAATGTTCAGGTGCATGCACTTACTTTGAATTGTGCTTTCAATTCTACAACTTACATCTGTTGCCCATATAGCTTACAGCATTGCAGAAATACAACACAAACAACACATTACTTTACGTTGATTTTCTGTATTGTAGAAGACACATTGAGGAAGCTACCAGTATTAAATAAACAACAGCATACAATGAAAAATATATACAGTATAAATAAGACTATTGCACAATAACTATATTACATAAACCTCAGTGCAATATGCATAATGTAGACATCTGTTGAGAGACCACATGATTTACTCTAATGATGGAAAGTCCACTGAGATGTTCTTGCCCCATAGAAGATCTCAGATAGGTTTGAATGAGTTTGAGCCGCGCTGTGCTGACATGGAGGGGACAGTAGAAGCTGATGCTGCATTGTTGGTCTCGTCTGAGGTGAACATGCTGCTGCATCGCTGGAAGGTGCTTGGGTGGCAAAGGATCCACAGGTGTGGGAACAAAATATTTCAGAATGCATCTGAAGAAAGAAAAGAAGTATATGTGACCATTAGCTGTTACATTATGTTGAAAAAATAAAGCTGCTGATGGTGAAACCAGCCAATAATAGCACCTAAGCCACATTATAGCTGGTGGTGGAAGAAGTTTTAAGATCATTTACTTGACTAAAATACCCCTCTGCTGCTCTGACTGATATATTATTATGTATGACATCATAAGATTATTTGTTCTTTCTGTTGGTGCTGCCGGAGGTGGAGCTAGTTTGAACTACTGCATCTACAGCTCTATGTACAGGAACATCAGAGGAATCTGAGGGCTCGTCAGAGGATTAATGGGAGAGGGAAAAGAAAAGGGATGAGAAGATTAAAGGGAATAATCACTATTTGGTGCACAATGTGTTACATTTTAAAAGCTTGTTACGTTATCCATTGTGCAAAATCTTAATTTTAAGTAACTAATATCAAAATCTTAAAATCCCCAGTGTTGAATGAAATCGATGCTCCTACCCCCTTTTCTTTGGACAGGAGAAACGACAGGGTGAGGATGGGCATATGCACTGCTTGCGTCTGCTTGACGGGTGGGTTACACGTTAACTGTTTGAAAATATGGGA
>CAEMYA010000779.1:259878-271087 GCA_903131615.1 Diplodus sargus | reverse complement strand
TCTTAGTTAGGATCAGGAGAAGGCCTTTGACAGGATGGCACATGGGTACCTGTTTAAAGCTTCACATGCTTTTGGGATGGGGTGTCTGGTGAATGTAGCTGAGTGGCTTTGTAAACCGGTGCCTTTAGGAAGGGGGATGTGACAGGGCTGTCCATCATCAGGGCAATTATGTACAGTTACCTTTTGCTAGCCTTGTTACGTGGGAAGGTTCAGGGTGGAGTGGGGTTAGAGTTAGAGTTTAAGAGCCCTATTGTATTCTCAGCCCATGCAGACAATTTGTTAGTGCTGGTTAAAAATGACCGGGACCTGCAGGCTGCTGTGGGTGCACTTAAGATTACCAAATGGCTTTGTCTGCAAATGTGAACTGGCGTTGTGGGATGCTGTTGTGTGGGGGCTGGAGGCAGTTGGAGGTTCCACAACTACCAGAGGGTATGGAGGTCACCTTGTCAGCCATAACCACCAGGCTAGCAAAGTGGAGGCCGATTCTCTCTCAAGGCTCCTACAGAGGTCGGACACTGATTATCAACAATTTGATGGCTTCTTCACTATGGCACAAGCTAGTGTTCTTAATCCACATGTGGGCCTGTTGGGGAAGATACAGAGGACTCCAGTGGATTTCTTATGGTCCGGTCATCAGTGGCTCAGAGCTGCTGTGCTGGATCTGCTTGTACATGTGGTGGGCAAAGGACTGGTTGACTTGGAAAGCAGAGTGGTGGCCTTAAGGCTGCAAGTGGCCCAAAGGTTGCTGTATCGCGCAATTATTTGCTTAGGAGAACCAGCACAGCACGGTTGTAAAGGGCTATTGGCACTGGGCTGGACTGAGAGCTCTTCCTTTTGAAACTGTGAGCTGTGGACAGCATGGGACTGTTGCCATTCTAAAGAACTGATGGATGCTCAGACATGTTCCAGAAGGGGGAGTGGGACCAGGACCGTGGGGATGGGAGGAGCCCATCGTATACCAACCTTTGATTCAACTTGGTGGCCCCTACTTCGGGACACCGCTGAGCTGTTTTTTTTCAGGGCTGGCGTTGTGACACTGAGCCAGCTGAGATGGGCAAATGGGCTGGACTGGAAGACATAGCAGCAGCTGTCAGAGGAGTCAGGTGTGAAATTTCTGAGAATTCTGGAAAGGCTGTGAGGGCAGGTGCTAGACCCTCTGACTCCATCAGTGCTGGGCTCCTTCAGTGAAGCGAGGGGGCAGGAGCCTCCAGGTTAGTGGCAGATTCAAAAGGTCAGCAGTAGGACAGAAAGCTGCTGTCCTTTGCATCTCTGAGCCTGGGTTTTTTGAGGGTGTAAAGTGGAATGTTTTTTTATGAAGCATTGGTGAAGGTTATGAACTTCAGTTGGAGGGTACTGTAGAAGCTCCCTCTGCCTAAGAGGTCAGGGGATCTGCGGTGGAGGGTGTTACATGGGGCCCTGGCAACACATATGTTTCTGTCCGAGGTGGATCATAATGTGGGGGAGAGCTGTGTGTTCTGTAAGGTGCCTGAGTTTGTACATCATGTGTTTTCTCAATGTCACCATTGGCTGTCTTTACCGTCTTTACTCTCTGCTGACTGTGGAAAGATGGGAGTGATGTTCTTTTCGGGGCTTTACGCAGTGGGGCCCAGGTCTTCTGCTTGGACCAAGCACAGAGATCTGCTAATGAATTTTCTGTTCAGCCAGGCTTAACTGGCTACTTGGCTCACAAGATGCAACAGGTTGCAGGGTTCAGGGCTGGCAGACCCTGAGTTTAAGTGGCTGTTCTCTGCACGTCTTTGGACTGAGTTTAAGTATTGTTCTTTCGTTAATGACCTTGATGTGTTACAGAAGGTGTGGTGAGTACACAGGGCTGTTTGTAGCTTAAGGGAGACTGAACTGGTTAAGTGTTTGTGTAAGGGCTCTGTAAGTGTAGGATTTGATTGTGTGTGTGTTTGTGTGTGAGTGTGTGTGTGGGGGGGGATGTACAGTGTCCTGTAAAGTGCTGTAATGATTACCTACACATGTTAATAAAGGTGGTTAAAGTCAAAGTCAAAGTCTCTCCCTCTCTCTCTCCCCCTTCTCTCTCTCTGCCTCTCTCCAGGGGTCTGTCTGACCCTGTCTGTTACTTGGATTTAGTGAAACAGCTGAAAACACCTTCATGTTTTATAGAGTCAGCATCACATGGAATCATAAATGTACTAATGTATGTGATAATAAAAGGATAATAAACAGACAATTATCCCCTTCTTAGCTTGGTTCCCTGCAAGAAAGGGGAAAACTTTAGTAGCAGCTCTTTTTAAACACAGTTTAAACTATGAGCTGTCGCCTCTCTTTAAAAAGTCATGTAAAAGGATCTTCTGATCAAGCACTACTTCACTGTTTGACTTTTTCCCCTGAAAATAAACAGAACATTGATAGTTCTGTAAATTGGCTACTCATGACCAAAGGGTTTGTTAAGACTACAGTTCAAATGGAAAAAATACAATCAGCCTCAATATTAAAACCACCTGCTTTATATTGTGCAGGTTCCCTTCTGTGTTGCCAAAACAGCTCTAACCTGTTAAGGCATGGTCCTAAGGCGTTTTGGGGTGTCTTGTGGTGTCTCGCACCAGGATGTTTCAGTGGATCCCTTGGGTCCTATATGCTGGTGGTTGGAGCCTCAGTGGATCAGACTTGTTCCAGTACATCCCAGATACTCGATCAGATTGGAATCTCAGGCATTCCGAGATCCGGTTGATGCCTTGAGCTCTTTGTTGCATTCCTCAAGCCGTTCCTGGGGGGTTCTTGTGATGTGTCAGGGCACATTGTCCTGTTGGGTGGCACTGCCGTCTTTGAGTACCTTTGCCATGAGGGGCTGTACTTGGTCCACAACAGTGTTTGGATGGGTAGTGTTTGTCCAGTGGCATCTACATACAAATTTTTCTCCTTCCATATGACCTGTTTGCTGCTGTGTTACCTTAATGATGGGGGGCTACACTTGAAAAGCAAGGTGACAGCAGAGGGCTTGAATCCTGATGACATGATTTTACTTTATACCCTGTTTGACCACAATGTGCTCAGCAATGGTGCCGCTGTCCTTATTTCGGCTGGTTGACTCCACAGGAGGCGGATTTACAGTATGTAGTCTAACGCTTTGTTAATATGACCGCTTCAGCTGATATTTAGCCCATGGAGTGACACTCCCACACCTAATGGTGCCATCTTGATAAGCCTCTTAGGGATGCTCCCGCTTCAAGTGCTCTAGCATGGCAGTAGTACGTTTAGATCCTCTGCATCAATGAACGTTACGTAAAACGACATATTTAGTTATTTTATTAGTCTGATGCGTCCTACTAACCGTAGTTCACTGTAGTCTGTACTGTGCACTGTGTTACCTAGTGCTCGTTGGTGCGCACTGCAGCTAATGCAAAATCAGCTGGATATAAGTCCCCCCTCCTGGTCTGTCCTCTGAAAGGAGAATCATCTGTAGATGGAGGATCCTATGTTTCTCAGTAGAATATTGCATTGTAACAAGATTATTCACATAATCTGTCATGGGTTTTAATGTACTGGCTGATCGCTTCAAGTAGTGTTCATAAAAGCACCTGCCATGAATCTTGTGTTGAGCAAAAAAAAAATCTAAAAAAAATACATTTAGAGATTCTAATATTTCTGAGGCAAAAATACAGACAATACTCACATGTATCAAACCCAGTAACAAGTGAAAAAGAATAAACAGTACAAGAAGATTTCCAAACAAACAGCAGATTGCTGACCAATTTATACAACACTAAAAACTAAAAAAAAGTAAAAGCAGTAAATTGGTTATTATCAAAAGCAAGGTTCATGAGAACTTCTTTTTTTTAGAGGAAACTTACCTCGAATATGTAATACAAAAGTAGTTTTGAATGATAGAGTGATATCAAAACACCATTTCATACTCAATCGCTCCTGCCACATTGACTTCTCTTAAACCCTCTGCATAGCATGTTCTTCATTTTCGATTCATTTTATTTACACATATAAATAGTCATGTAAACAGATGTAATACTTAATTAAACAAAATGTAAAGAAGAATTGCCTAAAAACCCTCTAGGGCCTTGAAAAGTGATGCAAAGTACTCCAGGAAGCATGATGGAATACCTTTAACACAGTTAGACATGGATACAGAGGTCAGCTTCGTACTTTACAACAAACAAACAAACAAACAAACAAACAAACAAACACACAAACAAACAAACAAATGCACAAGAGTTTCTTTTTTTGTCAGGTAATGAGGGCAAATGAAATATTTGATATTTAGTGTACTGAGACAGAGAGACTGATTACAAGCTTTAATTTTTTCACTGTTAGTAATAAACTTCCAAACATGAAAGCCCTTACCATCAGTTGGTCTGTAATAACTATGGTTGGAAGATACATTAGGCATGCTGCTAGCACCAAGCAAGGGGCTCAAATTAAGCAAAAAGCTAACGCTGTTGGGGTTAAACCTACATTTTTCCTCATAAGTTTCCACTACATGTTAGACACACAGATAAAAGAAAGGTTGAATATAATCTCACATAAAGTGGCTGTAACAGGAGAGTAAAAGGGTGGAGAGGTGTGAATGAAGTGATCTGACTGAGCAGAAGAAGGAATCCAAGAAACAGCAAGATACAAAGTGAGGACGTATGACAGCTGACAAGACGTGTGGATATAGAAGTGTGAGAGAGTGGTTCTCTGCTCTGTCCGACAATGATGGATGACTTTTTTTATAAAGTGTTTTTGAAGGCACAACCACATCCACATTATTACCAAAGGAGAGCTGCCAGGTATAACCAAGTAACGTGCAGAGAGCTGAAGCTTTTCATTACATATCACATGTTAACACAAAAGAATGAGACTCACTACCACTGATGATGAGGTGAATGGTGACTACCCAGTGACGTGCACAGACTTTTTGAAGGGCAGGGGCGAAAAGAAAAAAAAGGGCACATACAGTGCGTTCTCGCCACTGAAGAGGGCACTAAGTTCTGTGCGTTGCCGAGGGCACTTTAGACATGTTTATATGTTATACAAATGGCACATTATATAGCCTTAAAACAGACTAACTAGACAGACTACTTAAGTTTATTTGTAGTTAGGATCAGCATCCACAAGAACTGTGTAGATTCACTATTGGACTGTGAAGAACACAGAGACATAGATGTATGAAGGAAACAAAACCCTAGGGGGTCTGGGGGTCCTCCCCCAGAATATTTTCAATTAAGTAGATGCCATTTCCTGTATTCTAGTGCATTTTAAAACCATATTAGCACCAGATAATCCAAACTGGTTCTGTGAGATACAGTTCTGGCTCGATATAGATCAAAAAGGGGCCCAACATAGAAGTCAATGCAACAGTTATGTTTCATAGTATTTCTTGGTCTTAATAGTCTTCTGGAGTTTAGTGTGTTTTCTTCACCCAATAGGGCTCTGTGATAAAAACACAGGGAACAATACACATTTAAAATATTTATTTGACACCTCAAAATAAACAAACTATGATGAAGCATGGACTTACAGTGGCTTGCAAAAGTATTCACCCCCCTTGAACTTTTCCACATTTTGTCATGTTACAACCACAAATGTAAATGTATTTTAATGGGGTTTTATGTGATAGACCAACACAAAGTGGTGCATAATTGTGAAGTGGAAGGAAAATGATACATGGTTTTTAAACTTTTTTAAAAATAAAAACCAGAAAAGTGTGGTGTGCAAAAGTATTCACCCCCCTGAGTCAATACTTTGTAGAACCACCTTTCCCTGCAATGACAGCTGCAAGTCTATCGGGGTAAGTCTCTACCAGCGATGCACATAATAGAGACTGGAATATTTGCCCATTCCTTCTTGCAAAATAGCTCAAGTTTAGTCTGATTGGATGGAGAGTGTCTGTGAATAGCAATTTTCAAGTCTTGCCAAAGATTCTCACTTGGATTTAGGTCTGGACTTTGACTGGGCCATTCTAACACATGGATATGCTTTGATCTACACCATTCCATTGTAGCTCTGGCTGTATGTTTAGGCTTGTTGTCCTGCTGGTGTGTTCCTTGGGCTTCATGATGCTGTTTGTTCAACAATGTTCTCTTCACTTCACAATTATGCGCCACTTTGTGTTGGTCTATCGCATGAAATCCCATTAAAATACAATTACAATTCAAGGGGGTGAATACTTTTGCAAGGCGCTGTATATGTTTCCAACTGAGCTGTGCACTTAAAAAGGCATTTTAAAGAAAAGCATTTAAAAAAATGGAAATAGAATAAAAAATCCCAAATGCTTAGCCTGGCGGGGGGTCAACTTAAACCTGGCGGAAACCCTGATATGCAATGCTAACCCCACTTTTAATTTTACTGGCTAGCTTTAAAAAGCTATTCCCACAAGACTTAGCAAGGCTAGCTCCTCAGCCTAGGCTTAAACATGTGATAGGTATCTCTACCTAATAATAGCACTTCCAGGCTACATACACTAGTATTTAGTAATGCAAAATTGGTAACTTAATAGACAGCTTGCTATATTAGCTACCTACCTCACACAGCAGTAGGATGCAGGGTTGCACCTCAGTCAGTATAAAGTCCTCACTGACATGTGACCATTTGAGAGGGAGAGTGTGTCTAAAACTGAATACTTAAATGGATGGAATGGATTTACTTTAATAACAGGAATGTGTTTTTAAAACTTCAGTTACCATCTATCTAGTTGCCATCAATTTATTCCATCATTTACTAAATACAATGAATGTTACTGACCTAACCTGAATTGTAAATTGAAAATAAAATCTAGAAAGTGTATTAGCCCATCTGCCATTTGCAAAAAATAAATAAATTAATTAATAAAAAAAAACAAACAAACAGAAAATATGGGCTAATGGCCATACAAAGTGTATTAAACATAAACAGGGTTTAACTGCCTCAATTGGAATCAATATTCTCCATCCAATGGCAGCAGTTTAGTGTGTTTTTCCACCCAAGAGAGCACTTAAGCACGCGTTTATACCACCCAAGACTAGAGGGCAAGTTATCATGTTTTGCCAACCAGGATTGCGCTTAAACTCGTTTTAACCACCCAAGAGAGCAATTAAGTGTTTTATTTTCATCCAAGAGGGTAGTTTAGGGTGTTTTGACAATGAGGAGGGCACTTAAAGATGCCCTTTTGCCACCCAAGTGGACAGTTTATCATGTTTTAACCAGCCAAGAGGGCAGCTTAGTGTTTTTTCCACCCAAGAGAGCAGTTTAGTGTGTTTTGCCAACCAGGAGGGCACTTAAGCATGCCTTTTTGCCTCCCAAGAGGGCACTTTAGCACACATTTTTGCCTCCCAAGAGAGCACTTTAGCACACATTTTTGCCTCCCAACAGGGCACTTTAGCACACATTTTTGCCTCCCAACAGGGCACTTTAGCACACATTTTTGCCTCCGAAGAGGGCACCTTAGCATGCGTTTTTGCCACCCAAGAGGGCAGTTGTATTTTGCCAACCAGGTGGGCACTTTAGCACGCGTTTTTGCCTCCCAAGAGGGCAGTTTATCATGTTTTAACCAGCCAAGGAGGCAGTTTAGTGTGTTTTTTCCACTCAAGAGGGCACTTTAGCGCACGTTTTTGCCACCCAAGAGGGCACTTTAGCGTGCGTTCTTCAACAACTGGGCCACAAGGGGGGGCAACCCTGCAGTTAATTGAAACCCGGCTATTATTTGGTATTTTACGGTATATGCAATCAACTGACAAAATATTACCATACATGCTTCCACTAAACATTTTCTCACAACAACATTTTTAAACAAACTCTGTAACTGAAAAAGGAATAGGTTGAAGCCAAGGCTAAACATAGTCTCCGATGAAGCTAACATTAGCTAGCATTAGTGACCTGTAGTGTCACGTCCAGGATAAAAAAACCTGTGTTGACTGACCGCGTCACTGTTGAAGTGTTCTTTCCTTCTATAAAAATTTGGGTTTTCTGGATCCAAAAATAATTGCCAAGATGGCATTTAACGGGAAAATGTCAACTTCAGGCTTCAGCTCCCGTAGGAAAAGCCAAAGAGTCCACACCATGTTTCTCTACAGGCTATTCAGCTCTGTTTGAAGTATAAGAATGCTGTCCTGTGTCTGTTTTGTGCAAACAAACTGCTCAAAGTGCAGAAGCCAGTCGAGGCTTTCAGTCTCTGGCATATATTGTGTCTGATGATTGTGTTTCCATCGGTGAGTTACTGATTGATATCTAGTATGTTTATTAATTGTAAAGCAATTGACTTGACTTGTCCAAAGCTAACATTCACCCCCTTTGACCTGCAGGTACCATCATGACCCCCAACTACATTAGTAACAGCTCTGCAGATGTGTCACTGTGGTGCAGCTGTGAAGGCAGTGGAAACCAGTGGCAGGACTGCCTGAGACTGCAACGCATGTTCACCCACAACACCTGCCTGCGTGAGTGATTACATTTCACACAATTGATTACTTTTTTTGTTTGCAATCAGTAGTATTAGGATTTGAATTGTTGGCTGCACAAAACATTTTATGAGATGTTTTTATTCACTTCTCAGCAGGGAAATGATAACTATCATGCACTGGCGAAACAATTCCTGACTCCAGTCAGACAAGGCTTGCTTAAAAAGGGGGAAAATACCCCCAGGGCCCCAGCTCCACCGGGACAACCAGAACCCTTGGTTCATAGTAGATCTAGTTGGGATGTCTCAGTTAACATGTTAAACATTAAGATAAAAAAAATCAAAAGACCAGGAGAGAACTGCTGGTGTCAGGACCTGTAGTGCACTTGATGCACATACACACTAATTCAGATAATAAAGGTTTAATAAAGATCAGAGAATAAAGGATGGGTGTCCAGTGAAGGGTCTCGGCTCGTTCACTCCCAAGCATGTAAGCCCAGTCATGGTTGTTATTGTTGTTTTCACAGTGAGGTTATTAAAATGTCTGGAGAAAAACAGACAAAAGGTGCCAGCTGGACTGAGGGAGGTGGCATAGATGCTACACAGTAGATACAGAAAGAGAAAATAATGGACAAGACTGACACACCTTGATCCTGGTTGTCAATTAAAACTCTAGTTAGTTGAGATGGCTGCTGTTAAAGGTGCCTGGAAATAATTTTTACTGTATTTCTGATAGAGAAATGACTAGATTGGTGTCTCTCTCATGTTTCTGTATCAGGTACACAGCTGCATCCAGGATGCAGTTAGCCTAGCTTAGCATAAACACTGGAAGGTCTGTCCAAAGAGTTGAAATCTACAACACCATTAAAAACATTTTGAGTCCGTACTCAAACTGAAATGTGAAAATGAGTTTGTGATGTTAGGGGGACTCACTGTTTGTGATGAAACTTTTCCTGAAAGCTGGGCACAGTGATTTTCTGGACTCTTGGTTCTTGCTGTCACAGTGAGTTTTCCAGGTTTACTCAATGATCTTATCTGGAAACTCAAACTGTGGTCAGACACACTCCGACCAGGTACTGAGTGGGTGATTAACTGTTGTGGCCTTGGCCAAGAAGGTTATGCTTTCACCTGTCTTCACTGGGTGTTTGTTCATCGTTTGGCTGGTTTGTCGGCAGGATAACACAGAAACTACCAAACAGATTTCCCAAAAGTTGGATGGCAGGCATGTCTCAGCCCAGAATAGACCCCATTAACTTTTGTTGTGGACGCAGATAAAGGGAGGTTCCAGGAACCGTTCCTTTGTTTCTTTCACATTGTGAGATAAGATGCTTTCTGACATTTTTGTACATTTCTATGAGAATCATGCATGGTTTCGGTGGCTGCTAGCTATGAGTGAGTACAATTTGATGGGGATCCTAGATCTGGTGATCTTAAAGTGAAACTGTTGCTAAAATGCAACCTAGGCTTTTTTTGTGAATGTATATGAGTCAAACGTGTAAAAGCATAATTACGACAAAAAAGTTTTCTTTTAAGATTGACTGTATTTTCGTTTTCGGCTCAAACTCATTTTCAATGGGAGTGCAAGGGGCACTAAGAAGGCTCGACACAACATGAAACTTTGCTCATAGTATCACCAGGGTCTCTACACATAGCTCAGTTGAACCACATACACTACTAACTACACTAACCACAAGCTACTGCTAACGTGAGTTGTTCAAAAACTCTCTTTTTAGTAAACTCTGTGTAGAGTTTGATACTGGGTTAGACATGAATTAATTAAAGGGGACTGTTGGGCCTTGGTGGAGGTTTGCGCTCTACTGGATGCTATTGTAATTTGTCAAGAAATGGTTTCAGTAACAGTGTGCTTTGTTGACATTTCTTTGTGTATACAAAGAAAAGAGATAAAGGCGTTAATCAGTAAGCTTTAGAGCTGTGGGAGGCTGTGGACCGAGCCAGTCTCCAGTCTTCATGCTCAGCTAAGATAACCACGTCCTCCAGGTCTGTACTTAGCACACAGACTTGAGATTTGTATCAATCTTCCCTCTCACTTCACTCTTTAAAAGAAAGAGAATTATTCCCAAGATAAGGAACTTTATTATTCAAAGCATTTCCCTCATTTTTGCTGCTAAGGACATTTGGGAAAATGGGGTCAAATGAATTCCTTCGAGTTACTCACTGCATGGAAGAATCTTATTTATTTAAAGATATTTCCTAAGGACATATCTTAAGCTAATTTTCTGCAACCATTAATTTTTTTCTGATTAAAATGTCCTAAAAACTACAAGGAAAGGATTTCTTATGGTTTAATGACACGTGTCTCTTAACTTCGATGCTGTTTCAGAAACTTTTTTACCCAGAAGGCACTTGAGATACTTGGGGATTGTTTGGAAAATAGTCACATTTAAAAGATTGTTTTTTAAGAAATCCTGTTTTAAATGATGCATCCGAGGAGCAGAATTATGAAAACAGAATTAATATGTCACCATCAAAGATACTCTGAGGAACAAGTCAAAGGGAATAAATGAAAAAAAAACGTTGAAGAAGATGTCTGCTGAATCTGTCTGGGTGGCTGACTCCCACAGCGATGTTCACAGCATGAACTGAACTCTATCGCTTTATATGTCAGCCCCATGCTACAGCCTCAGCATTCAGAGGAGTCTTGTATGGTGTGTATCTGCGGCATTAGGCGTCTGCAGCCGGAGGGTAAAGCCCTCCAGGTGTCACTCAATCACAGCAGCCGTCAATAAGGCTCGGTGATTTATCAAGCCGCCGACAGCTCAAACAATAAAGCTGCCAAATAGATATGTAGGTTCACGCCCACTCAGCTGCAGCGTCGCAGCACGTGGGCCAGGCCAGAGGAACACACACACACAC
>CAEMYA010000779.1:237717-247717 GCA_903131615.1 Diplodus sargus | reverse complement strand
GTGGGGGCCGAAGTGACGGCCTTTTACCAGGCCCCGTTGTTCACTTTTAATTGTTGTCTCGGCTGTTTGTCGTCAGGGCCGACACTCTGTGGCAGGACGACAAGAGGGATGGACGGAGGGAGAAAGAGAGCCAGCAGAGGGAGAGAGGGGAGGGAGTGGACACCGGTGATTTACATTAATATGTACTGAAATAAACAAGCAGAGAAGCCATGCGTTAAATCAACTCAGAGAGAGAGAGAGAGAGAGAGAGAGAGAAAGAGAGAGACAGAGAGAGAGAAAGCCTCCGGGGTGAAAGAGGAATAGAGAAGGAGGATGTGTGTGTGGGTGTGTGCGTGTGTGTGCGTGTGTGCGTGCTTGGAAAGAAGCGTTCTTTTTATTGTTCTATTACCGTGCAGCAGATTTACACGCACTGAAGCGCACGCTCTCACACACTCACACACACCATGTCAGATTTGAGACTCTAGTGTGTCTGCGTTCTCTCTCCAGTATTTTAGTATTCTAATCCATCATTGGCCTGACATGGGGATGCTGTCTCTCTCCTCTCTCTCCATCTACGTCGCTCTCCCCATGCCACTGCACATACACGGCATCCAAACGGAAGATAAAGGCAGAGCAGGGGGAAAAAAACAAACTCCGCAGCAGGGAGAGCTTTATCCAGAGAGATAAAGAGGCGGAATAAAGCGGCGACGGAGAGATATAGAGGAGGTTGGAGAGATGGAAGGAGAGGGGAAAAGGGTGGAGGGAGCAGAAGAAAGAAAAAAGAGGAGGAAGGGGATGAAAATGGAAGCGGGGAAAGAGAGGGAAATGAACGTAGAGAGAGGAGGAGGATGAAGCGGAGAGCAAGAGATAGAAACATAGAGAGAGATGTGTATGTGTGTGCTTATGTTTGTGTGTGTGTGTGTGTGTGTGTGCGTGCGTGCGTGCGTGCATATGTTTGTGTGTGTGTGCGTGGCGGCTGAAGCCTGAACCTCCCTGCTCCATTTCACACTCTGTAGGTCCTGACGCATCGGCGCTCAAAGACACACACACACACACACACACACACACACACACGCGGTCACACACATAGACACACTGGCTCAGTCCTTCCCTTTTCGATTTGTAATTCACAAACACACACACTCGTTTGCCTGCCATTTCTCAGTCATGCACGCAGATAAACAAAGATGCACCAGCACACAGTCACAGTGGCTGAACTGAAATTCCTGCAGCTCTGCCCTCCACTCTCTCTCTCTCTCTCTCTCTCTCTCTGTCTCTCTCTCTCTCCCTGCTCCTCAGATACGCTCTTGGTCTATGACACTGGGTTCAAGAGACATTAACTGAAGAGTCCCCTCTAAAACATTTCAACGTTTGTTTTTTGTAAACCAGCTTTGGTGACGTGGCGCGGAGCATCCACTCTTGAGTTTTTTTTCTTCTGAGAACTGTTATTTTGCACCAATGGCCGACCGTCAGAGAGCAGAGAGGAGCTGATGCAACTACAGGGTTATTCAAATCACAGTGTAACGGAACACACTGAGAGGAGACAAAAATACACAAATAACCCCCCACCCCCCCCGCGGTATCTATCCGTACACATGCACATTTTTAGTTTGATGTGTCCATATTTTTAGATATTCGTCTCCTGCATTCACTCCAAGTCACTGGATGGGAATGATGGAAGTTGATTGTTACATTAAAATTATTTTTAAAAAATGATCCTAATAATGCAGCAAGGGATGCATGGATGAAATTCTGATTACTCTGGATAATGCTCAGAGCTTATTACGTATGTTTTATTTAAAATCACGATATAATTATAGATAAATGAACCTCAGATTTGATCTAAATAAAGCCGGAGTACAGAGAGTATGCCCTTTGGTGGATGATGTCCACTGCAGTGGTCAGGTATCATTTCAGTAACTGAAATAATGTTAAAATGTGGATGAATTTTTATTTTTTTTCTGTACCTGTCTAACTGACTATTTAACAGTTACTTCTGAAAACTGTCCCAAACATCTACGCAACTCCCTCAAAATAACATATACTGACAAAATGGTTATTGGCATGCTCAGTCCCTTGTAAGTATAAAAACAAACTGAAGAAAATATAACTTACATTTGCGATTAAATAATGTATTCATTAAAGGGTTTGAAGGTCCCTATGAAAACGGTTGCCAGGGTGACAGATATCTCAAAACATGACGATATGTGTTCATTCATAATATGATGATTTTTATTACATTGTTCTTAAATGTGAGATGTCATTCTAACAATGCTAACAGTGATACCAATCCCTAATGCATTGTAAAGATTTTATTTACTTATTTATTGATTGATTTATTTGGAGTCATTTGGGTGAACTGGCTTTTTTTTAAGATTAACTTTGATGTTCTAAATCAAAAGTTGTTATTGTATTGTGTAAAATGTGAAGGAGCTGCTCGACATTTTTGAACCCATGAACACTTTATTTGCTGTCAGACGAACATTAATACATAATTATCATTTAGTAAACAAAAAACAAAAAAAAGAAAATGCGATCTGAAGTTTATCAAAAGTTGATAAAACACAACCTTAAATAACTTTGTGCCTGACTCCTCTTCAGATGCACTGTTTATTAGAGAGTGGAATGCGACCATGATGGCTTGGGAAGCTGTTAGCATTGGAGCTGACCAACGATAGCTGACATCTGTCCTCAGAGTGAGGTCACCACATCCACACTGTTTATTGTATTTTAGTGAAATGAGTTTCCTCTTTGAGCGGCTCCAGTAGGTTTCTGTTGCTGTCTCTGTTGACCCGGTCTTATCCAATATTTTAACACCGACTGTCTCTACACAGACACTGTCTGTTTAATGAGCAGTTACATCAACAACATGTTGCAATGACAGCTTTTGGAATTGTCTAAAAGGTGTGATTTTACACATTTGATTAAGGTTAGCCATTCCCCCAGCTTCCTGTATTTGTGCTCAGCCAAACACTCCTGGACAGACTGTATGTGTGTACTGGACACAGAGTAATGTAATATCCATCTTGTCATATGGCTCTGAAACAGCATTTAGGCTATCATGGAGCAATCAAACACTCCAATCAAAGTGAATCTGTGTCACATCTGCTGAACAGTGGTCTCTTTGGCCACAAGCAACATTAATGGGATAATGGTAAATGTCGGAAGAGTCATAAGACCTTGACTCAGTAACATCAGTTACACAGTCATATATAGCTACGTTTGGATGACAATAGCTAACAAAACTACTACTCCTACCAGATCTGAAAGGCTGTAGCGGCACGTGTGCATTTTATTTCTTATTCGTTAAACTTCCCATTCATATGTGGAACGTGTTAAATCCTCTCAAAAAATGAAAATCCAGTCATCATCTCCATCCATGCTGATGGAAAGTCAGGTGAAGTTTCATAGTCCACAAAACACTTCTGGAGCTTCACAGCAGAACAGCGTTGCAGCAGTCTCCTAAACAGCTGTAGTAGCTGGGGAATCGTTTTAAAATGGGTAAACAACCAGAAAAACATCAAGTGGCTCCATACAGCTCGTCTGCTGTTATCCAAGTCTTCAGAGTCCCGAGATCACAAACTGATATGAAAAGATGCTATTTACTGTTTGCTATTTTTTTTGGGAAAGATACTATTGGTTTGAACATTTGGCATAAAACAAGGAAAATACATTCAAAAGTTGTTGTCAGAGATGGAGCTTTGTTATTCTGGAGGTAGACCAGAGTTCCAGGCCAACATCTACTCGATGTATCACTAGATCCAAATACAGGTCACACACTCTGAGCCCTCCAACAAGCACAAAACCTCTCACTTCTTTTCAAACCATTTGGTTCGACACAGCAGTGTCTCTCAACCAGCCTCGCCCTTTTGTTTGCTAAACTGTGTCATAATGTGTGTAGTAAGGGAATAGTGTGCAATGTCTGATGGTTCATTAGCATTGTTTTGTATAATTGAACCAAATTCCCAGGCCCATGTGAGAATATTAATGCTGTTGATTTAGTATTCAGTTGTGTAAATGCCTCATCCCTCTACCCTCTGGGAACATGTCTATACAATTACATTTCCCGTAAATTCATTGCTGGGGACTTCCGGAAGCAGCCTAGGACTCCCAAGGTCTCCCCTCATGGTCTCCCCTGGACTTCCTGGACTCTTTCAGAACCGCTTTACTGCATTGCACATGAAATGATGTTTTCTAGATGTGTTTCTGCAAAGCTTTTTTTGTCTTCAGCTGAATGTTTTTTGTTTTTTTTTGTGAGCCGACGCAGATGCACAAGCTCTTCAATGTCGGCATGGGTTGCCGTGGTTACCCAGGTATCACCTAGGTTGCTGCACCCCAGGTGATCCCAAAAGGTAAATGGAGCTGAATGATCTTCAGAAGCCTGATTCTTTTCAGTACACAAACACCTGGCGAGGGCACGGCGGCCATTTTGATGCTCTTTTCCCCTGCTTGACTGACTGACTGAACCCCCTCCTCTTCCTCCTCCCCCACCTCTTATCCCGGCAGGTGCCTGGCTGAATGGGACATCATCTCCATGGAGATTGAGGCGATGACACTTGCACACACACACACACACACACACACACACACACACACACACACACAGAGTCACAGACTCGGAAATGAGACTGGCTTTCATGAGTGAGCGGCTGCAGTCTGACTCGATGAAAAGTTGTCTCTCTAAAGGGAAGACAGCCGCGTGGATTGAGCTGTCACTTGAAGGAACTCTGCTCTGCTCTTTCATCCCTCTGTGTGGAAACGGACTGATCTCTCCTTCTCTTTCATTCTGTCAAATGTAAACCTTTCCTTTGGGTAATTCCAAACTAAAGCCGGCGCTCGGGAGACAAGCAGGTGGAGATAAATGTACTCCATTTAAAGAACACTGACCGAAGCTGAAAAGGCTCCCGTCAAACCCCCCCCCCGCGCTTCCTGTCTAAAGCATGTCAGTGTACAGTGCCAGAGTGAGAGAGGCGCATCACCACAGGGCTTTCCCTGCTCTCTCTCATTTTAGTGTGTGATCCATATTAACGCTCCTTTGGTCCTGTGCTTTCTGCCTGTTGGACTGTCAGTGAAACGTTTCTTAAACACATGAACTCAAACTGGGTTCTCCTCCACACAACACACAACGGTAAAAAAACAAAAAACAAAAAAACACAGAAGTAAATGTTGACTTCAGTCGATAGAGATCAGTGGTTGATTGGTTTTAAACTGTGTTGGTGAAATACTTTGTCCATCCGGGGGGCATATATGCGGCCCCGCATGACACATTTTCATTTCTGATTTGTTCGTTGACATTTTGCCCCGCTGAATGTGCCCTGAAGGGATATGAAACACTCCATGCCTCTGCTGTGTTCACCTGTGAATAATAAAATAAATGTACAAGCTGACATTTCCTTTACCCTGACTTTCAGTCTCTGTTCTTCTCTGATGATTTCTTGCGTACATGTAGATCTTGCAGGGCAGATGAACTTGTGTTTTGTTGTTGTTTTACTCTACCAAATTGGATTTGAAAGTAAGTGTGGATTAAAGTGTCACTTGTGTCGCCTTATTTGAGGCTCTTCACCCTTTTCTGTCCTCACATGTGTTTTGGAGCTGTGCTGTGTTTTATTGCTGTTTGATTTCATTTCATTTGGTCACAAAGTAGCTTTGCAAAAAAGTGTCAAGTTGATGACAAAAATCAGCCCTGATATTTTTGGCCCTTAACAGCTCCCCACAATTATTTGAACACCACCCACCAGCACACTAACTTGTTTTCGCTCCCAACTCGTACACGACAGCTTGGTCAGTGGCCTGAAGCTTCTTAACACTCTACAGACCCCTGCAGTGTCAGTTTGGAAAAATGAAGAGCCCTGTGGTCAAGATAGCAATGATATGTAATATATAGCATCCAGTCACACTTTCAAAGTAAAGCTTGCTGACAAACAGTTCACATATTATGACATAGTTTGACTTTTGCACTGTTATTAACGTTGTAAAACTACTTGGCTAGGTTCAGGAAAAAATCAGGCTTCGGTTTAAAATGACTACATTCAGTCTCGTAACATTGGTAACATAAGTGGCTCAACCTACGTCAGATAATATATTACATAAAGTAAATTACGTTATTACATCATTGACATACATTAAATTATGTCATATCAGTTATATACGAATTCCTCATGCCTCTTGGTGACGAACAGAATGTGAAACCCAGCTTCCAGTGGTAGAGCCCGGTGGCCCACCCAACACCTCCCTGACTCAGACTTGCTATTTATACAACTGCACAAGAAGGGCTCTTCAAGAAATGACACTAGAGGGGTAACTACAGCGTCAAATTTAGAAGCGTTGGACCACTGACCAGGCTGCTGGAGTTGACATGTTGGGAGTGAGAACAGGCTGACTGACGTCCCACAAACCACTACAAGCTGGGTAGAAGGGCCATGGACAAGTGACCCGTTGTACATAAGTACACAATAGCCATAGTCAATAGGCTCCTTCTCCTCTGTCTATCTCCTCCCCTGCTGCCTCAACAACATGGCCCAAATACGCAATGACATAATGCTGCAAACACAGTTTTGTTGTGTTCTTTTATACAGCGACAACAGCCTATATGCATTTCATTACATAAAAACTGCTTGGCACAATGCATGATGGGAAACACATCAAAGTCAAGTGGCGTCTGCACAGTAAAGCTGATCACCAGGAAGTGCATTGCTACAAAGTTGATTAAAAAACTAGTTTTTGGTGTGAACCTCAGATATATGTAAAACACGAAAACGTATAACTAAGGTCATAAATGTAATGACAGCATTAAACTTTAATAAAACATTTACAAAAAAAGTATTTTTGTGCGGGACAAAACATCTGAGAGAAAATATGTACATTAGATGTTAATTTACAGTAACAGATTCTTCAATAATGTAAAATCACAGTTTATTCAGTAATTATATGTATATTTTCGTGTATTTTATGAAGACAGGGAACATTGGTAAAATAAACAAAAAATGTTTTAAGTGAAATCAGAGCATTTAGCAGCTAAAGAGCCGAACAGAGAGATAATACTGGGCGTATATTAATTTTATTTTCTAAAAAAAGAAGATAAAGTAGAAAACAGCTGTGAACTCTCGTTCTCGTAAATAAGATCATGTTAAAACCTACTGGAGCTGTTTCTCTTGATACAAAGATTTCAGTGAATAACAGTCCGGCGATAATGAGACTGACAGCCAGGCTAACTGTTGCTTTGAACATGTCGGGCTGCACATGGTGCATACAGATGAATGACGAGGAGTAAACATTTCTGTGCATCTGCAAAAGTCTGCATTAATCAAGCCGGAAAACGACAGAGTGATATTCACAGTCACCAGGGAGGGCATTTGCTCGAACATATGGCCACAGTAATAGGCATGCACATACATAATGATGCACACGTACGACATGCAGGGATCGCTATAATTTGAATCGACTTTACAGGCAGATTGATTTTCCTTCAGGCAGTAGTTTTAAGTACGGGACAGATTGCAGTCCCCACAAATGGCCTGATACAGCAGGATCCAAGCGTCAGTAACAATACCTTGATTCCCACATTCAACCCAGTAAAAAGTCTGCTCCTGGCAACTGAAGAAAAACACCACTGAGCTCTTCTTTCAGGTTCAGTCGAGCACTGTGAGCCGTTTGTCCTGTAGCTTTTATTTTAGCAGCTGAGAAACCTGCATGTTAATATTGTCCTGATGTAGTAAATAAGTCAAGTTTGATAAAAATACATTAAAATTGGATATGTGTTAACTCCTGTCTGCTCCCCATCTCGTCATCCTGCTTGCCATGGGAATTACTCCTGTCAAACTGTGATGAGAATGAGTCCAAGGGTGTTTTTAATAGAGCCTGTCAGTGTGGGACTGATGAAAACACACTGATATCTAAAAACTCATTTGATGTTGGCACAAAAGAAAACAAGCACAAGAACACACACACAAACACCTGCGTGTACGCACACACACACACACGCGCACGCACGTACGCACACACACACACACACACACACACACACACACACTATGGCGTTAAATCGATGTCAATACAACCAGAGAGATACGCAGCAACGCGCGCACGCACGCACGCACGATTATTTAGTTATGCGTGCGTGCGTGTGTTGTTACATGCAGATTGTATTTCACGCGTAACAAAAAGCTGGGTACGTATGAAGCAGCGTGTGCACGTCTGTCTGTCACTGTTTGACAAATGTTGTTAGGCGTACACACGTACGTGCGGTCGCTGATTCTGATGCTTCACAACCGGAAGTTGATCTGCAGCGCGCACACCAGTAAGTGTACACGCACGCCTCACGTAGTTGGCCTTTTCATTTTAATCAACCAGGGGAGGCAGCAGTGAGCCATACTTTGCCTGCCGGACATTCAAAAGAAGAAGAAGAAAAAGGTGACTGGGAAATGGTTAATATTTACGTATAAATACATAGGTCATTTGTGCTGTGTAAGTTTAAAAGTAGAGTCTGGGTTAGGGTTAGGAGTATTGCTTGTTACAGTTTGTAAACAAAAAACTGGGCCTCTCCTCTCGGGCTCAACTGTCTAACGTTAGCCTCCTGCCCCTGACAGCAGCAGCTACCAGGACCACAAAGGTAAGGAAATACAGTCAGAGAGAAGCACTGGTGCCTCCGTCACCAACACCAGAAGCCTCCGGTGTTAGCGGCGGATGCTAACCGCTACCGCTAGCCAAGTTAGCATCGAGTTAGCTCACCACCACAACAGTCTACAGTCTAGGCTTTAGTTGTCAGTGACGGGAATCGGCCTGCGGCTCCAGCGCATCACTCAGGCTATATTTCTTTTTCTTTGCCGTCCTGACTACTGCTGCTGAGAGAGAGAGACGTGCTAGCACCATGGATGTATTGTTATAATAGATCCATGCCTAGCACTCAGCAGCATCAGAGACAGCTAGTGGGGCTAACGGGAGGGCTACACACAGCCACCACCACACAGGACTAAAAGCCAGGTGATGATTTAGACGGGTTTCATTTTTAAAAGTCTGGCGTTTATTTTCGGCAAAAAACTCAAGACTCAACTTTTTAACAGGGTTCATAAAACTCATTCTGTGCCTTAGACAAGATAATAAGGTATAAAGCACCAGAACTGCGCCCCCTGCTGTCGAAAAGAGCCTCCGCAGAGTGGGTTGATGCAGCAGGTGGAAAATTTATATTGTTAGTGCTGCTAATCAGTTAGCTTGTTAATGCTTATTAGTTGCTAATAGTAAGAAGTCTCCTACATGTGCTTTTATTACTGTTGTATATGTTGCGAATTAAGCTGAATATTTCATTCTTATTTCTATTGGTTGTTTACCATTCCTGGTACTGTATAGTTAACCATGTACCTGCTGTTCTGATAACTGCTTTTTATTCTCTGTTACAGAACCACACAACTTTCATATACTTTCCACACACACATACTCATCTGTCACACTCACACCATCAACCATTCCTAATCAGCAATTGAGAAACTAAAAGGAACTAAAACTAAAAGGACTAAAAGGAACTAATTCTAACCCAGCGGCCATAAGTGATTCAGTCCAGTTTACCATACAGTCCTCAGAATAAATCTCCACAACACATTCGTAACATGTCTTACAACGAGAGAACATCAATACGGGTTTAGGAAAAAGTGTTCTACTGATATGGCTATGCTTGAACTGGTTGATAGAATTCATACTGCATTTAGTAATAATGAATACGGTTTGGGGATTTTTCTTGACTTATCCAAAGCCTTTGACACTGTTAATTATGACATTCTACTCCAAAAGCTGTCACATCATGGTTTTTCTGGAACAACTCTTACATGGTTTTACAATTATGTTCATAATCGACAACAGTTTGTTTCTATTAATGGCTTTGCATCTGAACAAGCTAATTTAACTTGCGGTTTCCCACAGGGATCTATTTTAGGACCACTCTTATTTCTTATCTATATCAATGACTTGGCAGCAGCATTATCTTTTATGTCTCCTATACTTTTTGCTGATGATACTAATTTATTTCTCTCAC
>CAEMYA010000779.1:195944-231497 GCA_903131615.1 Diplodus sargus | reverse complement strand
CCCGAAAATATGTGCAAAAAACCCCCAAAATTTTATTTACAAAATATTAAATCAACGTATAATGAACACTACCAGAGTTTGGAGGTCTGGCAAAAAAAAACATAAGAATGAAGAGAGTTCAGGCCAACCACGCAATGGGCCGTAGGACCCAGACTCACTTCCCTAAACAAAGAAATAAGTAGTAACCTAAGTTACCAAACTAATTCCCCGAAAACATGACTACCAGACCTCCATCCTCAAGGTACAAAATAAAGAAACAAAACAAAAACTGCCTCAACCGCAGGCAGACTGAAGCCCGACAGCACGGGCACCGGAGAAGTCGGGGAGAGTCAGAGAGGGAGCGGCATTTCCAGCTTCTCCTAAATAGGCCACAGACAATCACCCTCGTCAGACACACACCTGGTGAGAGGAGGAGAAAAGGAGAAAGGGCGGGCGCGCATAACAGTAAGAATAAACAGTTCAACTGTACCAAGGGGACCTGTGATTTTGCTGATGTGGGTTAGGACAAGGAAAATTGTTAGTGCACCGAGTTTAAGGCATTGGAAATCCACACCACTTGTTGGTCTTGATGCAAAGAATTGTCTCATCACAGCGTGCACTGTTATACCAAAAGGACAGCAAGGACAGGGTTGTGTAACTGACAGTGCAAAAGGTATGCTGTACCATAAAAAAGCATGTAATTTAATTTCAGTTAGAATTAAAATAAAAAAAAATTACATTGAAATTACTGCTTCATGCCCAGCAAGCCGTGCATTAAATGTTGTGGGTTTGTATAACCTACAGAAGACTATCATCATGTGCCACAATGCGAGGAGTCAAGAAACAGTGACCTCATCCTCTATTAATTCCCATTTGCAAGATTTAGAAGCGAGCAGCGTGCCCCCCCCCGATTCAAGCAACAGCAATAAATGTTTTGTCTCGTGAAAAGATGATTAAATAAAAGTGCTGCTGTGATTCTACACATTCCTCTGCACAAAGACAATGCTGTCCATCATTTTCAGGTGGTCCATCTGCTCTGGTAGAGTTCTGCTTTTACAGAGCGGGAAAAGGGCTGATGTGATTGGTCATCACCACACCAGCTGTTAATGTATTCTTACTAATCTCATGCTGTTTTCAACTCTGCTGCCGTTGCACTGGGCACCTCAGGCCACAAAAATTACCACAAATCACTCGCCACACCCTGTGCTCTGGTGCTGTGCGCCATTGATTCACAATGATAGAGCCCCAGGTGTTTGGGAAAGCAAATATAAAAGCTTTCATAAAGTGGGTTTTGCTTGAATTACTACGTTGTAGCAATTTGAGATGGAAAATAGAAAAGTGAGCATTTATATATGTGTAATGGATTATTAACTTCACTTTAAAGTCCAGATGTCAAACAAGCTTTTGAATGTCAGGTTAATAAGTTGTCATTTCATGGGTATTATACAAGAACAGTCTCGCAAAGACAGAGATACCTGAACACGCACACACACACACACACACACAGACACACACAGACACAGACACACACACACACACACACACACACTAACGTGCACATACACACAGATCTCCCTGTGAGGTCCATTCTGAGACCTATTAAATAATCAGACGGGTTTTCTTCCCCACTGGCAAAAATCAGAAGCAATTGGCTGTTCCCCAGCAAACTGCTGCATGTGTGTTATCTGTGTGTGCGACAGAAAGAGAGGGAGCCCGTAGTAACATGACTTCATATGTCAGTGTGTAGGTGCGCACACACAAATGCACACATCTATGTAGTTTGGCTGTGCGTGTGTTGTGTCTCCTCCAGCACTGCCATTCTGTCTTTGAGGAGCAGCTCCAGAATTAGCTCAGAGTATTTTCAGCCTCCATGGCTCATCTCTTTCCAATGACCCTGTTTGAATCTATGCTTCAGCTCCTCTATACCACCGAACCCGCCTCCATTCCTTTGATCTCATACCACCGCCCCCCATCACACACTTGTCTATCGCTCACCCTCACTGTACACTTTGAAACTCACTCTTTCATTCCATTCTGTTTTCCCTTAAATCATCTCGACATCATTTGCAGTGGTGGCTGGTGAGATTTTGGGGTTTTCCCTTTTTTGGTGGGGTTGGGGCTTGTGTACGACCCAGTCATCATAGGCTAGGCACCAAATAGGGTTTTCTCCAAAATGTGTCATATCACATGAAAATGTTTATTATCAGGTGACGGCAGTGTACAGGCCACAAGGAAAGTGTTTCAATATTTGTTCAAGTCACACCACTGGATGTTGTTGACAAGACATTGTGTTTGTGGTGACAAAAGCAGCTATTTTAAGTTTATCTGCCATGTGTATTTTGTGACTTAAACTTACCCAGACTGTAAGCACAGCATTGACACAAGATTAAATTGAACATTGAAGCCAAAAGAAATGTCAAGTAGCAACCTTACGGAATGCAAAGTTTCAGCATGTCTGTGGTTCACAGAAATGTTAACCGCAAAATGAATTCTGGCAGTTGTGTTGTTGTGTACATTGAATACTGGACCAGGACTGGAAACAGCCTCAGCATCAAACTTTAGTGAGAATTGCATTAAATCAATCATACCTTTCTGAATCCAAGTTGGGTCTGATCCCGAAGGTTGAAAAAGGAAAAGCTCCTATCTTTTTTATTGAGGAGGACTACTTATAACTTTGGACAATGTAAAACCTTTTAAATTTACATTCTGATTATAGATTATATGTATCACTCACTAACTACATAATATTTGCACTGCTCATTTAAAAATATGTATCATAAATAAGTTTCTTAAGGTCTTATTTAATTGTGGTCTTATCCGAAGAACTACATATTCTCTTGACCCTAACCAAGTGGCTTTTATGCCTAAACCTCATTGGAGAATAAGTGCATCGGCATTGTGACAAATGATATTTTGAAAAAATGTACCTAAATAAAAGCAACGTTGAAACGTAAAGAAATGTCAAGTTTAAGCTTCTTTTAAGCTGGTTTTGCGGAATCGTACTCCAACGAGCCAACATTTATTTTGCAGGCAGAGTTGAAATGTTGTAGCATCAGTGCTTTCAGAACTGGAGAGTATTTCATTGAAAGACGGACAAAGCATGGCATTGGTGGCACTTGGTAAGAGTTGGATTTAACCAGCTCTGCTAGTTCTAGAGTCCTCCAACTTATCTGATCGGGTAAAATCAGCTTGTGATTGACAGATAGTTTGTCCAAACACCTGCCAAGTATTTTTTGAAAGGTCCTGCCCTTTTTCAAACAGTTTCTGCAGCAGCTTGTCTGTCATGTTCTGTTCTGTTTAAAATATTCCTGCTTTGTACAATATCTGCACATGGTTACTACTGGAGGGCAAATGATTGTGGTTATGACAAATAAATTACAATTAAGGTATCTATGAGGTAGGGCAAGTAAAATACCTAGCGGGGTTAGAGTATGTTTAAGGTTCATAGAAAGGCTAGTGATAATTGGGGACCCAAACTTTAGCCCCTACACTGGTACTGCACTTAAACTGTGTGGTATGGAATCATCCAACAGAAGTGCCTTCAGGAGGTTGCAATGTTGCCATCGCCATTCATTTTTTCCAATCACTGCAACCTTTCTGCAATTTCGACCAGTCATAACAATGATGCAGTGTTTAGACAAAATTCCAAGATTGTGCATAATTTACAGAGATTGGTGATTGAAACATCAACAGGAGGGACTGATGGATTGGGAAACTAGGACTAGGCAGTCCCAATTCTCAATGGCTCTACACAAAGCCTGTGCATCCTTTTTATAAACAGAATCTCTAAAGCTGATGAGTGTAGAACATCCAGTTTGCTGATGGCAGGGTTTCAACCGTCCTTTCTGAAACTGTTGCAGTTTTCCTGAAGTGAAATGCAGTTGGGATGGGAGTGGGCAACTCCAATTATGACCTATATACACCCATTTTAGTTATTTTTCTTTCACTCTCTTTTGTTCTTTTGCCCTTCTCTTTCTCTTCTGTACAATCCTTTCTTCACTGCCATCACCTACCTAAACAAAAATAAATCTCTAGAGCCCCAATGGACAAATGCAGAGAGAGGGCTGTTGGTTAGCGTGGGGAGGATGAGTAGTAGGCAGAGGAAACAAAGTAAAGCTTTTAATCTGTAAATGGAGACGGGTAATGGTCATTTAAGCATTAAGATATCCCCTCTGTCCGTCTGCGTCTCCTTAATGCTCCTTAAACATTTATGAAGGCTGATAACAAAGAAAGACCGTAGCTACACAGAGTAATCAAATCACTGCTGGTTATAGGAAGAGTGAGGGTGGGAGGGAGGGAGAGAAAGAGCAAGAGAGAAGGGGGAGAGACAGGGTATTAAGGGGAGAACAGAGAGTGACAGTGTGAGAAATAGAGACAGAAAGGGGAGAAGACAAAGAAAAATATAGTAGCTCTTAAAATAGTCATCTTGCAATGTGTAAATGAACTGCAGCGTGTTGCTGTCAGGGAGAATATCCCACAATGTATATTACACTTTCCCCAAACACATCTCTCTGCCTCCCTCATGGCTTCCCTCCCAAAACACCACATATTCATTTTATAGAGTGTGTTCACTGAAATTCATGACTCGCTACATTCCCAGCTGAAAAGAGTAGGACTTTACAAGCGGAGGTTTGAGATAGATATTAAGTTAGATAATACCCTGTGGTAAATTTCATACTGTTATACCTTATGGTACATTTTTAATGTGACACTGTCACAGCAGTGGTGTTCAGTCATGTTTCATGAAGCACAAAAAGTGTGAAGGTGTCCATTACAGATCGTACATATCTCTAAAATTACATCCTTTTTCTTCTTTTTAATCTTTACTTTTACATGTTAAACCTCTGCATTAA
Organism: Diplodus sargus; assembly: GCA_903131615.1. Classification (NCBI taxonomy): domain Eukaryota; kingdom Metazoa; phylum Chordata; class Actinopteri; order Spariformes; family Sparidae; genus Diplodus; species Diplodus sargus. The sequence goes on along the minus strand of CAEMYA010000779.1, from coordinate 226,665 downwards.
AAGTCATACTATCAGCCAGCTTGCGACATGTAATTTACATTTGTAAAACTGCTATTTAGTAAAAAATCTTTGAATTTCCTGATTATAAAATTGATATAATTGTACTATAAACAATTATTTCAGCATGAAGGTGATGGTCAAAAGCTCTACAATAAAGATGAGTAAGTAAACCATTTGATCCAATAACATGTGGAAAGTCTGAGGAATGGAATGATGAAACAATGTGCTCATGTGTGCGGGAAAGCCAGCAGAAAGTCAGCCTGCTCGGCCAGTAGAAGCCTCAAAAGTGCATGTTCTCAGCTGGCTTACCTTACTACAATATCATCACACATACAGCCATTGACATTTGCCACACTGATAAGGCCCAAGCAAGAAGCCAATGTTGTTGGTTGCATCATTATTTTTAAAAAAGATCAGTGGCTGTCCAACCAGACATAAATCACTGAAAAATTAGTTTCTTAATATTTTCACCCAAAAGGTCAGTTTGCAGCAACCTCAAACATTGTTTATGTGGGCAGAAAAGACCAAAACATATAGAAAAAGCTTATTTTAAAAAAATAGCAGTAGACTGGTGGACAAGGTGGATGCTGGTCCAAGGCCTAACGACTTCCAAACTTGGCCTGGCTGATCCAAATACACTCTGTGCGAATTTATAGCTGGCATTAAAATGATTTTTCTGCAGATACAGATCACATTTTAGTGACAAGTGCTAATGGGCTGTATGCATGAGTTTGTATGTTCTCTAACGCTTAAACGTGCACATGCCTTTTACCATCAAGTACCCTCTATCTCATGCTGGGGCCTGTCATAGTAGCGCTGGCCGTCACTGGTCTATCACTGAGTGGCATGCCGTCATAAAAGTTATGGATAGCTCAGTATGAGTGTCCCATAAAAAAAGCACTTCTAAACACACTAGTTCATTGTTTTTCCAGTAAGTCAGAAGTGTTTCTGACATGGTTCCAATTTGTTATGCCTTCTGGCTGTGCACACATCCTCAATAGATAGTAAAGAAGACTCCTGTTCTTTTTGGGACCGGTTAAAATTTCGTTATGAATGATGAGTTTAGCGTGACTAATGGTTAATCACCCACATTCCCTGGAATATTAATCTCCTATGAATATGACAGCTGCTGTGTAGGCTACTCCACATTTAGGAAAAAAATCCACTTTATCAGATGATTATTTTTCACTCATGGCATTAGTGAATGGATCTGCAGCCACACCATAACAGTCTTTTCTAGTGCACCACTCTTTTTTTTTCATAATGAATTTTCAGATGTTAATTATATCAGACGTGGGTCTTGGGAGATATGTGATACATGTGTATCAGGAACAGATGCCACTTTCTCAGGATGTGATGATCTCTGTTTGGAATAATTTCTCTCTCTCTTGCTCCACTTTCTCCACCTCTCTCCACTTATCAAAATCTCCCCCCGTGTAACCGGTGATGGGTTCCGGTTTGTGCTGATTCGCGCTAGATGTGGCTGAGACAGCACGGCCAGGTAACAGCGACTGGGTCAGGACCGATAAAGATGAATTTCCTTCCAAAGGCAGGTAGCGATAGCAGCAAAAGTACACTTCCTCATAAACGATCTGTACTGCCTATAGGTTGGCAGAAGCTCAGCCAGTCATCCAGCTGGCTGGTGAAGAGGTGGGGAGCGGATGAGGGTGGTGGTGGGGTGTGGGGTTACTCAGGGTTAAATGGAGCCAATCACAGACAGAAAAACAGCATTACACACCACATTAGGCATCATCTCACCACTCTCTCTCCTCCTTTCTCCTCTTTCTGTCTCTCCCGCACTCTTGCTCTCTCTCCAGGTGTGCAGCCAGCTGATAGTGTCGGCTCTATTTGCACATTCACTTGAAATTCTCCAGAACTAATAGATTCTACCAGATTCAACTAACGCAATACTGCTGATCTGCAGCTTATTATAGCCAACCAGCCAACTAGCCAATCATTCAACCAACCAGCCAACCAAGGAACTGAACTGCAGACATAATATGAATATGAGCTCTGCATCTGGAGTGAAATCTATAAAGTCAATCCTTTATTATTGTTTTACGATAAACTGAGGCAATGCAGAAACCTTAATAACATCTCCTGGATGACTGCCTGCTGCACAGCAAACACACTCCATCTCTACAAGTATTAATCTTGTATATTGCTGTGGTCAGATAAACACATACTTTACCAGCACAATGCAGGGGGAAAGATATTTTCTGGTGTGAAGAACAGCATGCATATCATGTCCCTTGGAATAACACGGTAGATTATAGTATTCATGGCTCAACACATAAACAAAGTCACGTGTGGAAAAGCTATGTTTGGATTTGAACTCAACTGAGTGTTTTTCAGTCTTTTGTGCAAATGTGATTTTTGATATTCTTTTTAGATATTCTTAAAGCTGTACTTATAACTAAAAACTTGATAAACCCAAACTGTTAATTTTAAAATACAATGTCTATTGAGATGATCATTGCAGTTAGGGGCAATAGTAACAATACCATCTTGCTCTCAACAACTGATAATCAACAACTGATGATTAGAAAAAAACACCCAAAAAACATGAATAAGGAAAATGCCAGCAGCACACAAGAACTGCAGTATTCTTGTATTCAAAAGATATCTATCTATATCTATACTTATAATGGATGAATTATGGTTCAAATATGGCTGGGTCCCCATTGTTGGTTTTCTCCACTTAGCACAGGTGAGTCTCAGCTTTTAAAGAAAAGCAAGATGTGAGTTAAACTCACTGAAGAGTAAGGAGAAGTGAGAAAACAGGAGATGAAAAGACATTTATGTTATCATGGAAGTAAGAGGTAGCTGAATAGGCCAAAAGGGAAGGAGAACTGTACAGATGGTGTACAGATGGAGATAATGAATTATTTGAGATTTAGGAAATAGTGGAAGGAAAGAGGAAGAGAGCAGGTGTTTGTTTGATGAAGTGACCATGTCAGAGGTCATAGGCTCATCCGGTTCAAGTTTATGACTGTTGTGTAACTGTGGCTGTTTGACTAAACTACACCTTTATTCAGATCATTTATACAGGTAAAAAGCTGAACGGACTCTCCATCCATTAGCACCCAACTGCATTTGTCATTTGTACCACAACTCTTGAGATGTACCTGTAAAACTCTCCATTTTTCCCACAGTTGTGTCAAGATGATTCCAGCAGATATTGTCAATTTCAGCCAAGTCATACAGCTAAATTTTGCCAAAAACAAATGGTTTGCATCTTCTCCAATGTACTTGATCCAATCTTCACCATATGTGAAAGAAAGCATTTTTGGATGCCTCAGTTGTTCAGCTGTAGAATGCCAATGAGTTTGGCAACAGAGCGAGTGAGCCGTATTGCTGAATTGCTCTGTCTGATCAAGATTACAATTCTTCAGCAGAAATAGAAGTCCTTACCACGTTCCATTTAGAAACACAGGCTAAAGCTGAGGTCAACTTTGGTCCAAGATAAAGTACCTGAAAAACTACTGACGTCCCCGTTAGCTAATTAGAGAAATTTTGAAGGGGTCAATGGGAGGGACAAAAGCCATTCACAAAATGTCAAAATTCTTAGGCTGAATACTAGACAGCTGGAGAATAGAGGCAACTGGGGCTTGGGGACAAGACCGATGGGTGCAGCAGATCTAGAGGGTATCAGCCGAAATGCTAGTGGACCACCAATGCAAAAACAGGCAGGTGGGACCCTAAATAAACAGGAATGGGCGGCGGTTAAGCACAACACGGCTGGCTCGATGTTTGAAGAATGGCAGACTGGCTTGATGTTGGCTGGCAGGTGACTAGCTGACTCAGGAGCTGGAGGAGATAGGAGGCTAGCCAACTCTGGAGCTGGCAGGAGGTTAGCTGTATGGGAGCTACAAGCTGGATGCTAACATGCTGCTGTTAGTTGACTGAAAGACTGAGTAATCAATAAAATCCATGATCCACCCAGGAATGGAGCTTCTTAAAGACCTTGAGGACACTTTTTTATGTACCACACAAAGCTGCCCCCCTGTGTTAAACATAAGAAGCATACTTCCAAAAGTCTGGTAGCAGGCTCTCAATCAGGTCCACAAATTGCAGCTGCTGAGTCCATGATTGGTCAGGTTTGACTAATTAATTAATTCATGATTAATAAAAAAGGAAAGGCTGAAAAACAGCAGGCTGGGGCAAATCTAAAAAAAAATGTACAGGGACTAATTCACTAATGAAACATAGGTGAACACAGCAAACTGGCAGGGAAAAGTCATAGACAAGACATGCATGACAAATTATGACATGTAAGAGGAGTGAATGACCCAAAAAGTACAACTTCATTAAATCACTGGGAGGCTAAAGCCATCGGAACTGGAGGGCCTGTGGACAGCAATTTCCATAACCTCTGAAACTGACAATCCAACAAGCAGACCCACTTCACACAGCTCTAAGGTGACTGATAATAATAATTACTACTACTACTACTACTAATAATAATAATAACGTGCAATGTTACACATATGAATGCAGACAAAGCAAATAATACAATAACATAAACATAATAGCAGCAAAGTCTGCCAGGTATAATAGACCAAAACCAAAAAGAATTGGTGGACTGGCAGCGTTTGTTTTGGGAAATTTCAATGTCAAGATGGATGCAGCTCTGCAGATATCTTCTGATACTTCTAAAGTGTGGGGGCTGCCACACTGAAGGTTTTGTCCCCAAAGTCTGCAGGCTGGTGTATGATGGGGAGCAGACCTATGTCTGAAGACTGCCGATCTGTGGTATAGGAGTGGTGGAATATAGGGGTGGAGGAGGTCCGATAGGTACAACTTGGGCATGGAGGGGTTTGTAGGACAGGAAGATAATTGTACAGGTTTTGAGGAAGCCAGTAAAGGTGAATGAGAGTCAGGGTGATGTGCTGACTGGGCTCAGTGCGGATGAGAACCCTGGTAGCTGAGTTCTGCACTTGGTAGAACCTGTCCAGGGCTGTGCTAGGTATCCCGGACAAGACCTGATAGTAATTGTCAGACAGCATATAATGAAGGCTTGGAAGAAGGTCCCTGCCACAGAATCTGACATTAACAGCTGATTTCTAGAGAGGTTTTTGCTTGGTTATGGTGGTCTTTCCTTTGACTACCGATGGAAATTGATGTGTGACTAGAATGAGAGGATGGAGTCCAGGATGAGGATGGGCATATGTAGCAGCCATCCACTTCAGGGAAAAAGATCTCCAGCCTTCCTGAGGAGCAACTTGGGACACAGCCATGAGCTCTGTTTTGTTGCTATTAGGTTCGGTTTTTAAATAGATAGATTTAGACATCCAGGGGTCTGTATAACAACGCCAGATTTGTGGTTAGCAGAGTAACCTCAGGGTTAGCCCTGGGTTATCCAGTGGGACCCTAAAAGTGATTGACTTCTTAACAGGGTACGTTACTATGGTGTCTTATGCTGCTCACCTGACCTGCTCTGGAGAAGATTATGTTCAAAATAAGGATTGTGAGTGGTATGTTCCTGTTTCTCTTCATTTTATTGAAACTAGTTTGTTTCAAACCAACCCTGCTTTTAATACTACTTGAGTTTTTACTGGGAATGTGCTGATGTTTTGGGATACCAAATTAGAAATGATACACTAAAGAATGAAACAAAACTGGGATTTCACAGCATTATCCAGTATCAACCATCTGTTTGGCAGGTGAGTTGGGCTTTTGATATGTCAAACAGTTTCGCTGTGACACGATGAACTTGACTTTGGTTAGATGATATTGATCTACAATTAGGTCTATAGGAAAATAGAACCGACCACTTAATCCAATTCTTCAGAAAATCTCTGTGCTGGTTAAATGGGCTTATTTTACACTGTCCCCATCATCCCATGTTACAAGCACATTAGAAGAGTATTTTTTGAAGTGTGATACACAGACAGAATCTGAAACCATCTGAAACCTGAAATCCAGACACCAACAGAATTGGTGTCTGGATTTCAGGTTTCAGATGAGCAGGGAATGTTCTGTGAACAGTGTGTACTAAAACTGCATGCCTTAATGTAAGAGGGTTTATTTTGAGTTTGTCTGAATAAATACAACATTTTTACAATTCTGTCAAACTCACATCAGTTATTAGAGCATTTTTTCTGTGAAATGTTGGCAGCAAAGACACAAACAAGATGTGCTATATCTCAAAATTGCTCAGTGATACACACATCCTAATTGTACCTGTGTGAAGTGTACACAACTTGGCAAGCTTTTGCTCGGTACCCTGCAGCTACGTTTGTCAGGTAAAGATGGACAGATGCAGGTGCAACACCATGGGATGCATTGCAACATTAAACAGCACATAAAAATTCCAAGTATGGAGCATGAGTGTAACCAGTGTACAGATAACTGTACTCTTTGTGTTTGGTATCGATTCAGAGAGCTTTCACTGCATCCACTGCTGTGAACATAATAGCCAAAACTAGACATGTCGTCCCTCACCTCACAGAAACCACAGACGAGTTCTCCTCACTTGATAATACACCGAATGATTAATCTGAACATTTCTTAATATACTTAAGGAGGCGCAGACCTGGAGAATGGGGGCTCAGGACTTAAATTTGTCTGATAGAGGTGATCATGGCATGTGTTACATTCTCTCTTATATATGTCATTTTATTCAATGTAATCCAATCTAAATGTTTTTATAAAGCACATTTAAAAACAACAAAAGGTGACCAAAGTACTGAACAGTCAGAAATAGCAAAGAAAAAACAACGTAATAAAACACAAAGACCATATGAACAAGAAAGGCAACCCACGAATGGAATCAAAAGTCAAGGAATAAAACTGAGTTTTAAGACATGATTTATAAACACGCAATGTCGAGGCCAGGCTAACATTTAGAAGCAACTCATTCCAGAGTTTGGGACTGCAACTACAAATGTGCGATCTCCCCGGTGCTTCAACGTTGATCTAGAGACATCTCAAAGCAAATGGTCAGCAGATCAAGACACAATTGGTGGAGTGTATAATCAGGGCAAATTCACAAGATGATTGTTTTGCTTTTGTTGCCAGTAAACCTGCATAGATAAGACGAAATGACACAAGTTGTTTAGTTATGATAACATTTTGTTGAACTACTCTAAGAGATCTGGGAAACAACAACATCCCAATTAAGAAATCAGATGGAGCAAGGACATAAAAATAAATCCCAGGGGTCCCATGTAGGTTCTTCTCAAACTTGCACATAGTAAATTGAAGTGCATTTTATCCATTTACATTTGCACAAAATGTTCTAATGAGGAACTACAGTAACATTAAGCAGTGTTTGCAGCTCTTTGGATTTGAATCAATGAAAGAAACTGGAAAGCGATGTAGTGTTCTGTAGATGGGAGATTGTGTGTTAGCGGAGGTACAGCGCTACTTTGGGTGCCCGAAGAGGATCTTTCATGTAGTTGTGATCCCCAAAGTCACCATTGGATGTTTGACCCGGGGCAAGAAATTTGAGCTTACTAACAGTTCTTCTGTGTACTTAGGGATTATTAGCGACACTTCAGGTGTGTTCAATCTCCATATAAAGAGATGGAGATGATGTGGTCAAGCTGCTGTTGTTTTTTTTGTTTTTTTTTACAAACTGTCTGATTACCGTAACTGAATGTTTGTGTCTCTTGTTCTGACTGACTTTGTTATAGTGATTTAATACCATTGCTGTACAAATAGCTACCAACTGAGCTACTGGGACACCCCACCCACAGGTTCCAAAGGAACCAGAATGAAGCTCAAAGTGGGCGGTGCCAGTCGTCGCCATCTTGGCAGTACCTGACTCCGCCGCTGACTGACTTACCCCTTGTTTATTTCTTCTGTAATGTTGGACATTTAGCAGGGCTTTTATTGGGGGCTGACTCTCTCTTTGAGCCATTCTCAAGTGACCATTCGAGGAACTGCAGTTAATGGTTCTTCTGCATTGCCTTATTTTTTTCAGCCCTGAAGGTTGCTGCTTGTGTGATACACTGTTATCATAACTGAGTCAATAAAACACTTTTCCACTGTTTTTTCCTACAGTGTGGGTGACTAGACATTTGCTGACTTTGCCATCTAATGAGATCACCTACCTGTTGTATTTATTATCCAATCAAGTCATAATCATGCTGTCAGTGGACTAAATATGTGTATTATGCTGATGATGAAGCACAGTAGCTGTTGGAATGTTAATGTGTTGTCATACTGAAGGCTTGTACATTAATCAGTGTGCTCCAGTCAATTAGCACTTCCAAAGATACATGAGATAAACTACCGCAAGCTAAATGTCGTCTACAGTTTATCACACTGAAGTCCTCATCAGAGAGTGAGAGCGATGGCTCAATAAGAACACGAGAAAAAGTTCCTCAAAGAGATGCCCATGACTGAGTTAGTGCTAATGTTTTAGACAAGATGTTATCATGACATTGTGCCATTTGTGCCATTAAGAAAATGGAGTGAAAAGAGCAAATGGAGAAGGGAGAGAAGAAAGGAGAACAAAAGGAGGGAAGATACGGATGAAATAAGAGGAGGAGGCCAAAGAACATGGAAAGAGAAGAATTAGACAGGAAAGGAAGAAAGAAAAAACGCTACAACGGTAGGACGCCCATGAAACCCTGAAGAGAACAGTACGAAAGAGAAGGAAAGAAGATAACATGGGATGAAGAAGTGGGGGAAGAAAAGAAGAAAGTGGGGAGGTGCAGGTACAAAAGAGCAGAGGAGTGGAGGAAGAAGGAGAGAGAGAAGGCAGAGGGGTAATGAGGGGGACAGCAGAGAGAAGAACGACTACAACGCTCATTAAAGAAGAGGAGAGCTCCATTAAACAGCAAACCGTCCGTGTGTGTGCGTATGTGTGCGTGTGTGTGTGTGTGTGCTTGCGTGTGTATGTGCATCTGATATGTGTGTGTTTGCGCACTCCAGTGGCTGAAGGGCTGTTGTCTGTACCTCATAAGTATAATGATGGCACATAAAGGAACTTCATGGCATTACAAACACACACACACACACACACACACACACACACACACACACACACACACACACACACTGCAGAGGCTCCTAGCTTCTAATTACATATTGATACAGCGAACAACACAAAGCTAGTATCATAAATGAACAGAACTAAAGCTGTACACTGAAAGAAAACAGGACAGTCAGTCTCACACGCACACACACACCAGCAGCAACTATTATAATGCCCAAAAATTAATGAGCTGAATTGTAACTGTAATATGGATATGGCTTCGCATCCTGACGAGAATCCATAAAGCAGATCCTTTATTATGGTTTTATGAAGAACTGAAGCATTGCAGGAAACTTAATAACACTATTTGGCTGACTGACTGGCTACGTGCCTGACATCCAAGCTGCACTGCAAAAAAAAAAATAAAAAAAAATTCTGATTGAACTACTTGTTTTCAATCTCAAAATCTTTTTCTTTATTTCCCCCCTAAAACAAGTGAAGCAAATTCAGAGAGAAAATGTAGCTGCGACACAACTTTAATTTCTGTGATGCCGATGTATGAAGGCCTAAAACAGCTTAGCTTTTTATCTTTTTCCGAGAAATAGTAATGTGTTTGCTCATCATGGATCATATGTTGGTGTATAAACCACACTGTGGGCACTGTAGCTCCATTTATACTTCCAAATACATACTGGATTCGGAAACCTGTACAGAACTGACTCAACCCTGACCAAGAAGAAGCACCACTCCATCCTTCAGAGACATGCTCCACCCTCTGGTTTGATCGTCAAGCTTTGTGAAACACTGTCACATCATGCTGGGACAACATAGTGTCAGCAGGTTTTACAGTCCAGCTCTTTTGGAGATGTAAACTAAAATATTTAACACATTCAAGTTTTTCATCTAGTGAGGAACATTTATATTTGGACTAAATCTCATGTCAGTCCATCCAATAGTTTTTGAGACATTTCAGTAAAAATGTCAACCTGCTGGTGGAATGAGAGAAAAAGTCATCACCGCTGAATGGTATTAAGATTAATCCTCTGGTAGCGATGAATGTCCATACAAGATTTTCTAGCAATGACTATAGTGGCAACCTTAAAATAAAAACCTTCTTAGCCACTCTTGCAGGATGTGATGTTTCGGATGCATGCTCTCCAAAAGGGGTAAACTTCCATAATAATCCAATGAGGAAATGAGCAGATGTAAAATGAAGCAATCCAGATGATTTATTCTACAATTCATTGACTAAAAGAAACAGCAGCAAGTTGCCTGGTAACATCTTCGCGAGGGTCAGAAATACTGATGGCCTACCGTTTTCTCTATGGCTCTAACAATTATGAACAGACTGCATCTGCCTTAACAGAAAAAGCCCTGCGCCTGTGATTCACCCATTCAAACACACTAGGTGGTGGAGCTGCTCTGTTCATTGGGCCATGAGTACAGTTCAGTGTTTTTGCTCAGGAACACTTTGACATGTAGACAGAGAGATTGAACCACCAACTGTGTGATTAATGGTTAACCCACTCTACCTCATGAGCCACAGCTTCAGAGTTATTTCAGTCTAGTGAGTGCTGGCAAGTATTTCATTGGCAGTGGTTTAAGAAGTTTACTTTAAGGGATACTCTGGTGTAAGTTTAATCCATGGCCTAACACACCGTGACACCGAGTAAGACCCCCCTCGAGAGATCAAGTTTTCTGACCACTAGCTTATGTAGTTTTAGCAACCTCAGAAAAGACTGCATAATAACAATGCACTGCAGTCTATGCCTCCAACCAAGAAACCGCCATCAAAAAGCCACTCATAGCCACAAATAATGTTCAGAACAGCACCAAACTTTACAGTTCAAATAGGGTCCCAGCACATAGTTCGAGGCATCACACATCTGCTAGCTTTGCCAGATTTCTATTGAAAAGAGCTCACCACTCTCCTGCAGCAGTTTGCTCGTTGTGGGGAAGCCCTGACGAGTCGATTACTGAGTGCAGTTAGAAATGCTCAATTCCGTTCTTTTCCCTGTCAGCTCTCGACAATAACTTTTATAAACTTGTAGGCAAGACATATATGAAGTTTGATTGCATTTCCATGGAGTAATAATCATACATTTTCATCCTTGAGCTGCGGAACTCTACTGCACTTGGTAATCGACTCGTCAGGGCTTCCCTGCAGAGCAAGCTGCTGCATGAGAGTGGTGAGCTGTGTCAAAGTCCTTCTAGGCAAGTCAGGCCACTCGGCGGCCATCTTGGCGACGCCTCGAAAAGCCCAAAGAGACCAGACCCCTATCTAAATGAATGGAGGCATGGTCAAATCCACCCTTTAACGTGATAGCAGGACGGAAAAAACATACAGACATGCTCGCCAGTGAAATAAGATACAAATAAAAAACTAAAAATAACGACTTTACCGTAGAATTTATGTTTAAAACGCTCTTTTCCTACCGGGAGAACTCCACTGCGCATGCGCGCGGATTTACGACACCGACGTCCATCGTACGGCTGAATCTGTGCCGGCTGCTGTGCTCTGGCTCTACTCTGCCTGACCACTGATGTATGGACCAGATAATGTCTAATACATCATTTCTTATCATTCACTCTATAAATTAGATAAAGATCTGAACGCAGTAAATGTTTTACAATAGTCAAACGTCTCTGATGGTCTCTGTCGTAAAAAAACTACTTGTGCGCATGCACTGGTGAAACAACATGATTGGGCAATACGTTTCCCGGTTCGGCTGTGACAACGCAGGTGATTGGCTGTTGGTGAAAGGGGCGGGATATGCGCCATCTTTGGCGTCGCAGATTTCCCCATTCAAAATGATTAGAGTGGTCTGTCTCTACAATAATAGAACGTCTCTGGCTGTGTTCTCTTTTCAGTAGAAATGCGGCAAAGCTAGCAGATGTGTGATGCCTCAAACTATGCGCTTGGACCCTATTTGTAAGTTTGGTGCCGTTCTGAGCATTATTTGTGGCTATGAGTGGCTTTTTGATGCCGGTTTATTGGTTGGAGACATAGACTGCAGTGCATTGTTACTGTGCAGTCTTTTCTGAGGTTGCTAAAACTACATAAGCTAGCGGTCAGAAAAATTCTCGAGGGGGGTCTTACTCTGTGTCACGGTGTGTTTGACCATGGATTAAATTTACGCTGGAATATCCCTTTAAGGTAGGTAAAAAGGTACTTATGTAGTGGCAAGCTATCTTTTTTTATTATTCATTTCATTTACTTTTATTTCAACCAGTACTTATTTTTAATGTACACGCACAGGCCCCAAATACACACATGAACAGAAAAGAGCTATCGACATGCATTAATGGAGCGATGATTAGCCTAGCTTAGCACAGAGAGTGAAAGCAGCGGGAAATTGCTGGCCTGGCTAAGATAAAAGGGAAATAATATGCCTTCCAACCTCTCCAAAGCTGTCTAAAAAACCTTTACAACAAGCTGTGCTTTTACAAGCTCTGCCAAGTGTTAGGAGTGCTGAGCTCTATTAGCCTGGAGTAACACAAAAGAAATGGCTACTGTAATCTTCATGCTGGGTTGTCTTTTCATCTCAGATGTAACTGGGATCCCTACATCTTACAGCTGCATGCACTCTCACTGGCTGTCTTAGATTTCCTGTTTTCACAATTGCTTTTACTCAAGTGCAATGTGATGTGATAACAGCAGATTAGGACCCATTAGATAAAGGCTGCCTTTTGTTACACTATAATTATCAGGCAAAGATCAGAAAATAACACTTAATTTGGTGTTACATTATTAACTCGACTGGTGTCCCATTATGTAAAATGACTATAATCCTTAGCAGGGACAGTGTACTTCTGATTCATTATAACGCTGTATTTGTGCCACTTCAGCCCAAGGAATGTTATCATATAGAAGAAAAGATAAAGAAGAAAAAAATGTAAAAAAGTCATTGAAATTGAGGGCAGAGATTGTGTAAGATGTAAGAAAATGAGTTTTATTACATAACATGACTGACAGTCAGATATAGACCAGACATAAGTTCCTTATAGTCACAATGTTGATGAAGGTTCTCAGTCATCCAGGTCATGGTATGATACAGCACTTAGAATTACAGACACAATATAAAAGAAAAAAAAATAAATCACCACGACCGTCAGCTTTCCCGACGGAGACTTCAGGGAACTTTCCCCCAGAAAACAGTCTCCGTCCCCGCGAGTGAGTCAGACAGCGTCCACTTTACTGATGGTGATTATGTATAACTATGTAATTTAGCGCGAAAAACTTAACTCCGTCACTTTCCAGGATGTTCGGTGGGTCAGGATCTCAATCACTACACATTATAACAGCATCCATATGATTATAAACTGTCCGCGGGTTTAGATTAACATGGGAAACACCGACGTCATCATCATGACGTGTACCGTCACGCCTCTTTAGGAGCCGCAGCGCCGGATTTCTGTGTGAATTACACACGTGAAGGCGGAGAGGCTTTGCTCTGTGTGAATCACCATTGGCGGAGAATTGCCGAACCACCGCTCCGGAGATAATGCGGAGAGGCTGTTTTAAAAAGGGCTACTGAAACTTATATGGCTCGATGGCTGTGACCAACAATAAAGATGAACAAGATGGATGAACAAGGCTGGTAAAACCATACAATAATTCAAACTAGATGGACAAATTTAAATGTGTTATTAACAGGACTAATTAAGCATATAAAGAAGCAAAGCCAAAACAGGCAGTGTAAAAAAAGAGTCCATCATTCCAGCTTCCACTAACATTATAAAAAGCACAATAATGCACTCTTGCCACATTGTAATGCCTCTTTTGTGTTCTATTCTATATCTACTAGTCTGTTTGGTAAGATGTGTCACATCAAACACTAACTTTGTGATGGACAGTGAAGTTTCTCTGAATTTAAACTACCATACTGGGGATATTTAAAGTTACATGCTGAATGCATTATTTAATCCAAACTTCACTGATTCCTTTGATGCCATTCCTTTCTCATGGCAGTCTTTCCCCACAGGAGAGCATCTGGTGTGTTATCTCCCAGTCTTAAATCATGAGGCAGTGTGAAGGGATCATTGTGGCAGGGGGCTTAGAGCACACACACTCTGCCAGTCTATTTTCTTTGTTTGCTTGCTACGATGCGAGTCATCCATTTTAGAGAAGCACTGCCCAGTTTGTTTTGGTGCAAATTGTGCCCCAAAATCACAAAATTGCACAACATTTCAAATAATTGCTATTTTGAAATGTGTCAGTGAACTATGCTGGGTTTCAACATATGGAGCTTGAATGAAATTTGGGGATTTGTTGGCACTAGAGGTGTTCAGTCATGTAAAAACAAATCTTTATGACTGACTAGGGCTCCTCACTGGTGTCTCCACCATGGCTCCCAAAACGGGAATGGAAAGGGCTGGTGATATTGTGATCAAATATAGCTGATGAGACTGTAATTACACTGAAAATAGGAGCCTTTCCCAAATGAAATGGAGGGAATATCACACGGTAATAAAAAAAGACTGTGTATGCCTTTACCTGAACTTATGCATGTGTGTACGTGTGGGTTAGTAGAGAGTGTTCAGAGCACAGGCTTGAATCACCTTCCACTGATCCTTGATAGGAATGCGGCTTATTGTACGCTCAAAGGCTGCATAGTTAATACTTGAGCTCCACAGAGTGGAGAGGCACAGTATCTGCCCAGACACTAATTAATCCTCGCTTGTGATAGCATGTTTTCTGTTATCCAGCTTACTTCCTTAGCGTGGATTAAAGGCGTTGCAACGTCCCGATGAGAGAGATGAGAGACAATAATGTGTTTGGTAAACACATGGCAATCTTGGCTCGTCCAGCGAGTGAAAGACTGAGGCCTAAGCGGGTAAAATCCAAACGTCTGTGTGCTCCCTTTTAGTAATAGCTGCACAGGCAAAAGCTGATGCTTCCAGCAACGCGCGATGATGGGACTGCGGTGAAACGAGCGTGCTGTTTGTTTGTCACTAGGGCTGCAGCTATCGAATAGCAGGGGGAGTTATTTGGTGTAGGCTACTACTCAATTGCACTTTAACAGGAAATAGTTTCCACATCTTAACGTGATATCTAGTCGTTTCTACTAAAAGAAAACACTGAAAGGCCAGACAACACTGACAAATGCCTTTGCATCTCAACTTCTACAGTCAAGTGCTAGAGCCACTGCAGTAACTAAAGACACTGGCATTTTCACTGCAACTGATACGAGGCCATTTTCCGGGGTAGAACATCTCTGACTCCTCCACACATTTGAGTCGAACTAAACCATCCTGTCAAACAACTTGCACAGTGGTCCCGAACTTCTACAATGATGGCATACCCTTGCATCCCTGCTACCTCATTTTCAAGTCAGGATGTCTTTTCAACTGCAGAAGATATAGTAAGTGCCCAAAGGTCTCAACTGCTGCCAGAAAATGTAGACATGCTTATATCCTTGAAAAAGATCATTATCAGATCTTAGGCTGGGTGGTGTAGTTGTAGCCAGCTCTCCGCTCTGTATTGTTCTTGAAGAGAAATTTGGTAAGTTTCTGTTTGCACTGTAAGTACTGAGAGAGTAATACTTTGTCTTATTTTTAAAATGCAAACCATAATCAAAGACTTTCAAATAAAACTTTTCTTGAGATTAGTGTTAAAATCTCGTCATGTCTAGTGAACCCAATATCATGAATCGTCTTGTCAGCTGAGCATATCGTCAAACCCCTACTAGTGCCAGGATACTAACATGCTAGCGATTACATTGTGATGATGCAAAGTCGGAGGCAGCCAAAGGTCCACAATTTATCACGTGTGGAGCATGAATTGAAGAACCGAATTTCAGGGGAATCTATTCAATGGATGCCCAGTCAACTCACATGCCATTATCAATTATGATCAACAAAGTCATGTATACATCCTCTGGAGACCATGAATACCGCCACCTGGTTTGTTTGCAATCCATCTGATGTGAGCTGTCAACATATTACCTCAAAATGAAATCTCATCCACATGCTGCTACTACAGGAAAACCCAGGAAATTTTCTTGGATTTATCCAATGGGGACAGTCTGAACCAAATTTCATGGCAATCCACCTAAGGCTGACCTGACTGAAACTGCCAATCGTAAAGCAAATACTGGAAAGCAAGAGATGCAGGAAACAAGCCAAAATTCAGATTTAAGTGAAAATGTCCTGTAAGAAACACGGCCAGTGCAAAAATCTATCAAAGAGACAGATAGGGAATGAATGAAAAGAAAGGAGGACAAGTAAAGCGAAAGTGAGGAGGGTGACAGAGAGTGAAGAAAGACAGGAGAAAGGCAAGAGATTAGCGTAGAAAACTGGGACAGACAGATTGCTGAAAGATGAGTGCGAGATGAAGTGGCGACGGGCTAAAATTATTGGGAGAGGCATAAAGAGAACATAAAAAGATGAAAGCGATGTTATTTACGTAGATGTACTGTGTGTGCGTTTGTGGTGTGTGTGTAAAGAGGTGGGGGTCAAACAGAGTGGAAGATGGGATGAGTAAATAATGAGATGGAGAGGAAGTGGGTCCTTAGCTAAGTCAGCTGGCATATACTGTAAATCCCTCCAACCTGTAAATAATTGATAAATACCTCTTTCCATGCTGATGATCGCTTTTATTTTATCACTCACATCCACTCTGTATCGTCTGCTTGACTCCTGAACTTAGTGTAGCCTGATACACTTTTGTTCATAAGACATCTTCCTCCACCTCCTCCTCACACAACCACCCTGTCCTCTTTGTCAGTTTGGCTTCTCCTTATTGCTCTCACTTTATTGTGATTGCTTTATTGATCCATGTATCCACTGCTTTTCTTTTGCGCACGTCTCTCTGAATTTCTCTTGTTTTGAACTCAACGAGATCAGACATGGCTGAACTGTCTGTTGAATAGGCTGGACATGACTGGACAAGACAGGTTAGACAGTAACTGGAGACTGAACAGGACAACGGTTTGTTTCATTGCAGGTCCTCAGTTGAGTCGTATTTGTTTTAACGTATTAATAAGTAAAGCTTTGAATCTAATGTTATATGGAAATGTCTTTAGAGTGACAATCAGTACTGTACATCTTCTGGGACATGGATTCATGAGAATCCATTGAAATGTAATGAACATTTGTTTTCCATATACTATATCATCGAACCAAAGAACAAATGAAGGATCATCTTCTCTCTATCTTAACTTATTCACCTCTCGTGTCTCCAGTCTGTTCTCCAGCGTTGTTAACATAGTGTAACAGAAGTACATATCTAACAAATTCAGTACTATGTATAGATGTGTGTGACGCGATGCAGGGTAACAATTCATCCTACAGTTCTGGAAATTTCCAGGTAAGTAGGAAGTACTTACCAAGCAACATATTTTAAAATCACTTTAAAATGACCCACAAATGACCCCAATAATTACCTGAAAATATATAGAACATTACCCCAACGTAATCTGATAATAATATGCTGCTATTTTCCAACAAGCAGTTAAAGAAAGAGCTCCTAATTTCTTTGAATCCATTTCCAGGAAACTTTGACCTGGTTTCCGTTTCCGCTTTTTAATTTAAGTGTTTGCAGCTTAATTACAAACTACTTTCGGCACAACCTCTTTAACAAACTGAAGTACATTTTTTATATAACATTACTTTGCACAAATGCATTTCACTTTAGTGGCATACTGACGGGAAAACAGTTGGAAGTTTCCCTTTTGAGAAATCAGCAGCTGTTTGTTTTTTATTTAAAAATAGTAGATAATTGTTATTATTGAATCATGTTATGGTGACTTTCAATACATTATTATGTATTTATTAAAAAAAATCAAATATGTTACTTGTAACCATGAAATTTGCAAACCTGTAAAATGAAGTTTTACTAGACACCTGCTTTTCAAAAAAACAATGTTGATAAAAGATTTAATGGTGACAACCAATATGGGAAACATCTTCTGGAGACCATATGTGTGGTGGACTGATGGACTGACCTCAGACCTCTCACAACCTCCGTCCATAGCCCTCTCTGCTCTGCTGTGTTCTCAAAGGAAAAAAATTCACAGTGCACCCTCTTGACTTATTGGTATTTGTTTTGGTCGCTGTTTTCTGGTGAGAACAAGTTCCAAAAGTGATCCACGCAAACAACTGTCCAAAAACACAAGTGGCAAACTTTTTTCCCTAGATGACCCGTCTCGAAAGAAGATGAGAAGGTGGTAAAAAGCAAATGAAACTAAAGTGGAGCTGCAAGAGGAGGGTGAGAGGAGTTGAGATAGAGCCAATGAATGAGCGTTGTGGAGAGAGAGAGACGAGAAATGATTTGAGGCCTGCAGGTGTTTTCATATCCTAAAAGAGATCGATATTTGCGTTCATTCTGACGCTGACTGTACCGCGCGGCTCCAAATAAATAACCATAATCACAAAACGCCCCAAGATTGACTCTCAATAGAATTATCATTCTTTTCTCTTTGGCAGATTTGGATATTGCTCCTTCAGGGTTCTCAAATGACTTTGTTGTCGAGTGTGTTGTGAGTGTGTGCGTGCGCGTTTGTTTATCTGCGTGTTGAGGGCATTCAAATTTCATTGAGTCAATGAACTATGAGCATTATATGAAGTGTGTGTGTGGGGGCAATCTTGTGACAGTGTATAGATCCATGCTTTTGTGTGAGGGTGTGTGCACCTGATTGTGTGTGTGCGTGTGTGCGTGGCCATGGGCTATGAACAACAACAGGCCGCAGTAATTGAATCTTCATCTGAGCCCTTAAGTCTAACCATTAGACAACGATAACACAACACGCACACACACACACACACACACAGCTCGTTCAGTCTCATTACAGTATTAGAACAATATAGCAGTAGCTGAAGCACACAGCGGTAGGTTTTGTCATTCGTCATTAAGAGCTGATGGCCTACTGTGTTTGAGCCCTAACAGAATATAAAGAAGGAAAAGTGATATGAGGAGGGAAGTGAGGAAAAGTTGCCAGGTTATGATTTTAACATGCTGTTAACATGTGGTCCATGTAAGAGGACAGTGAGAATGCCCTGTAATGCGAGCTCGAAATGCACACATGTTTAGGAATCTACCAGAGTCAGTCAGGTGGAAATGCAATTCTCACAGTTTGTTTCCCTTCCATCCTCGGCAGAGGTGTCGTCACTGCAGGTAGAATCTTTCTCACCGCAGTCGAAACAAGTCATCATCATCAGAGCTGGAAAGACGCCAGCGCCACAGGTAGAGATGTGATTGCCAATAACAACTACAGTGGTGTGCTGGCACAGGGATGGAGCACGCTGTCACGTGTACTGGAGCGTAGTACGAAGAGACCCTGGCCCTGTCCTCATTGCTGAGTAGTGTGCTGCTGACTAATAATTCTTGGTCAGAGCTGTCTCCTCTCTGCTCTGTAGTCACCACTACTTTAACTGTTGTCTTAATGGAGCTGTACTCCCCCATCAGCCTCACTCATCCCCCCCTGCCTCTCCCATCTGTCTCTCCCCAATTCTAATTCAGACCCACTCTGCAAAAAGCAATGAAATGGAATTGACTGATACCCACAAATGCATTACAGTTCATAATAGGATATCAATATTAATAAATAAACAAGACTAAAAATCTAAAGATTAGCTAGTGGCCCCTAGAGGACGTAAACTTAATAACACCCTGTAATATTGGATAAAGTATTGGATAGAGGAACAACGTGATTATTTACCTGTAGTGTTGCGACACACATAACCTCAGTACCAATATAAGGTTTCAAGATGGTTCATCCACAAGCTTGAATGTACCGAGCAGATTTCATTGCACTCTGCCTATAAAGTTAGGACACAACAAGGACACTTCCAACAAAATCCAAAGGTTTTGCCTCAAATGAGAGTGAATATCTCCAGTCCATGACGTACAATCTGTCCATCTGTTTTCAAGATACCTTGCCTTGCACGAAATACGAGCAGATGGGCAGGAAGGTAGGCTGGTTGATTGATTTCCACCCTTATTCAGACCAAATCAGGCACTGTGGCCGCAACGTTGTCCTACAGTGATTGTCATTGTCATTTTTTTTCCAGTGCCCCTTGCGGTCTGCTAAGCTGCAGCCTTAACACTCTACCCAGCCCTAATGAAGGATTCTGATTCTGTCTAAATTAGCCTTTAGTTGGTTATAGCTAGTCATGCATCTCATGCACCGTGCCTCTCCTCTGCAGTCTGGCCTCCATCTTCCTCCTATCAGTGTCCCATAGGTTCCTTTCAGACTTTGCCCTTAGCTCTCTCTAGGTTTGTGTGCCTCCCTGTTACCTTTCCCTCTTCAGAAGTGCCTTGGTGACTGAGGACTTATCGATGGGGAAGCAGTGTATGTAGAAACAACATTGTCCACAAGGAAACCTCTGTATCCTGTGATGCAGTGTTAACCCCTTGATGTCCTCATCTTATGGTTAAGTAAGTACCTCCTAATTTGTGCCTCACAATAGCCCTTCGGGGTCTTGTGTGTTTGGACCACCTCTTGATTGTCCTGGTGGTCGCAGGCTGCTGCTGGACAAGGGGGTTGTATGTTTTGTGGCAAGATGTGTTCTGCAAGATTAGCTGTGGGGCTCTATTCTTGTTTGACAATAGCAAGTCCGGGCTACTGACACATTCCTTGAGAGTAATATCAAGGGTTGCACCATCTGCTGTTCATGTGAATGGCAAGTCCCCCTCCTTTGCTCTTACCGCTCTCGCTAAACAGTCTTGGGGGAATGCTTTCAATGGGAGTTTTGTCATGCAGTCAGGAATGGATTATGAGCAATCTTTTTCTGTCTCTCAGCATCTCATGAAGTTCAGCTAACTGTAGACTTAAATAGGACAGTCAGTCTGCCGCCTCTTCATCTCAAGTCTGCAGAGCTAGTTCTGAAGTTGGTAGCTGTCAATATCTGCTCAGCTTTTTTCTAACCGCCAGAGCCGCCAGGACTGATGTTTGGGGTAATTTCACTATTCGTTTCATGTAAAGTCTAAATCATCGAAAGAAACTCTCAAATCTCAACAACTTTGTTCTATCCACTATGATCTGCTCGCCACCCCCACCCCCACCCCCACCTCACCCTTCTGTTTCCCCTCTTTCCCCTCTCCCATTCTTTGATGAGTTTTATTGTTGTTTTAATGGCCCTGTGGAATCTGCAGTGCAGCTAGACTGGACTGGATGGATTAAACTTGAAAACAGGTAATGAGTTTTTGGCCGGCCGAGCCAACACTCACAAATTAACAATATCACCAGGAAAGCACTTGTCTCTATCCAAGAGCTGCATTATGCACGTGTTAATTTGAAATTTTCCTGTCCTTTCAGTCTAAATCAGCGAGTGGAGCTGAAAGGGCAAAAAGAGTCACCCTCTAATTGAGATGCTGTTGACAAAATCTATACCTGAAACAGGAGGTGACAAATAAAAATTAAGAATACCTGTTTTACAAGCACCTTTCACACATGTTTCATCCCATCGTATGAAGCCATGAAATGTCAGACAAATCATGAGCATGCCACCTGCAGTTTCTGAACATAACTAACGAGGATTTTATGCTGGTTGCGGCCTCCAAACACACATGGTACTTCTCACTTTGAATAGTTTAATGATGTGGAGAGGTGTAAGACGTTCACCACTAATGAAGCTGCCACCTTGAAGCAATATCTGCACAGAATGGGCAGGCCCGTACGTGCATCCATGTATCAATACTGTGACCAGTGACTTCCAAATACTATGATTTGCCACAAAATTGGAACAGTACTGTTGCAGGTACAGTGTAATGTACAGTAGGCAGTAATGACTATTTTAATTTCACTTTGTGTGGCACAAAAAAAACGAGTAGCAGGAGCCTACTGGTTAATATCTCAACCATGTTGTGTGTGTTTTACAGTTTTATGTCTGATGAGCGGTAGGTTCTTTCCTGGGAACTCTCTTTCTTTCACTTTCACTTTGTCTCCCTTACTCCCTCTAATTCCTCCTCCTGCTTACTGGCTCTTTCAATGTAGGAAAGGAAAATCTTTTGATAGACGGCCACAGAAAAACCATTCTGCATATAAATGTAATTTATTCATCTTCAGCAGCAGTAGAAACAACACATGGGCCAACCGGTTACTGTGCTATAGTCAGAGTTTAACAACATGTGTAGGGCACGCAACATGTGTAGGGCACGCTCAGAAGCTATTAGAAGTGATCTATCTTATGTGTTGTGAGGTGTATCTATTCATTTACATGATGATTAGAGTATCTATATCCTTTACAAATGGTTGCTACTTGATTTGACATTTGAATGATGGAGATAAGCTGATCGGATTTAAACAGATATGAGACAGTAGTAACTAATGCGTTCTGTACAGTATGCATAGATTGTTTTTTTCGTGAGGGAGAGATCATCTGAACCTGACCCTGGCGATCAGTGGCGAGCTAACCGTCGAAGTCGACTGAATGGACCAAGAGCCTGGTGTGGCCAGCCGTGGCATCTTTGGGAAACAGCATCATCCCACTCCTTCATTCAAGCTACAGATGAGATCACATGTAAACCTACACGGGTAGTGAAAAAACATACATACTTCAAGAAACACACACACACACACACACACACACCTGGAACTTTCATTGACTCCAAAGGAACCAACTTTAAGTTTCTTTAACTCTGCTGAGTATTCTCAAAGGGACACTTTTATTTATTTTTACAGTTTTTTTTATTTTGGGTCCATTATTGTGCGCCTGTGCACTTAGGAAGCTGGCTTTACATAGGCAGGGAATGTCTGTGCATAATATTGTATAATACAATTCTCAAACTTGACTGTTTTGTGTTGTCTATTCTCTGCTGACATTTTACTAATTCAGGCTCCGTAGTTGTGTCTAGAGTCTTCTGAAATCAGCCCGGTTTTGATTCATAGCCACCTGACTTAGTCATTGGTTACATTTATCTGGAGACGGTGGTTACATATGCACATTGTGAGCCGGCCTGTAGAGGCACAGGTCACCACCCGAATAATGCGCTCTTTAAATAGCAGAAAAAATACTTTCTGCTGCCTCAACAAAGCAATGTTTGAACAATACCTAATTTTAAGACCTACATGCCCATGACCGTTCACAGACATTGTGGTCACTAGGTGTGAAAATGACAACGACGTTGGCTGGAAACTAGCAACTACATGTGGGCTGGGCTGTGCGCTGCCTTGTGCTGGGCATAAGACAGAGCCCTTAGCCTTCGTCGTTATTTTCCTGTCATTAGAAGTGGGCACCTACAAAACTCTGTTGATAACCAAAAGAAAGACAATGTTCTCCCTTTTCTTGAAGTAGAGTGATGAAAATAAATCTGAGAGACGGATATGATATAGTAAAATAAAAGTAATGGCTTATTTTCTGCTTGACTGGAAACTAATAAGAGCACTCAAACTGAAATTTGTCACAGCACTTTTCTTTAAGAAAAGTAAGAATATTGTTGAAATGTGATCGCTCTCAGCACACTTGTAACATTGTGAAGGCATGGCACACACAACACAAAGAAGGGCTGGCATAAAGGCTGTTTGCATGATAGGTGCTATGTGTTTTCCTGGGAGACCAGCCCATCACTCAGTTCTTCCAAGCCCCCCCTCCCTCCCTCCCCTTCATTCCTTCTTCCAGGCCATATGTCTCTATATTTGATGTTTGAATGTGTGTGTATGCATCAACACAGTTGTGCCTGCCTGTTCATATAACTGTGTGTATATGTCCATATGTCCATGTTTGGAGGAGGTCTTAATCAGATTGTGTAGCTGAATGAAATATGAAGAGCCGGGTGATTTCATTAAGTCGGCGGAGTGATGGAGCTCATCACAGCTCACCGACACCTCAGATTTCTCTTTATTTATCCTCAACATTAATCCAACAAAACAATTCACCTAAGAGCCTCTCTATCTTTCACACTCTCCCACCACCTCCTCCTCCTCCTCCTCCTCTTCTCATTTTACTTTGCTATGTGGAAAGCTGAGGCATACGCTTTGTGTCTCAGCATGCTTTGTTCCAGTGTGCATGTAATCAAAACAGAGAAGGGACAGAGAGGGAAGTGAAATACAGAGCAGATAATGTATATAACCGGTTTATTTACTTGCTTTCACTTGCATCATTTTCCGTCCCAGAATCAAACTGCACACTAGGAGGCATGGCGAGCTCTGACATCACAAAAAAGCCCCAAACAGACACACAGGGAGAGATGAAAAAGAGCAACAGAGTGGAGGATTGGCTAAAGGATGACAGACAGGCAGACAAACAGTAGTGTCCGTGGAGATAACAACAATAGACGATGACAATAGTTTGTGTTCTCAGCGACAGAGTTTATTTCATCTGGCTTGTATCCACACCAAAACCCCTGCAACAGTGCAGCTTAGCCTGCAGTGCCACAAGCCTGTATTCACATGCAAACACAGCTTTTGTTTGAGGCAAAGTGAAACCACGTTCTGTTGTCAAACAGCCCTGTCACTGGAAATCAGATGTTCACTCAATTTCATCAAGTTAATGAAACCATTCAAATGTAGAGAATCTGAGTGATAATTGCTGATATTTTTAACTTTGGATGGTCTTTCCCTCAGTATTATAAGAACTTTAGCACACTGATAAGAAGTCCTGACAGGATTCCAGGTGAAACTGAAGAATTACAGAAATTGGTAACAGCATTTGAAATGGAGCTGCACCAGTCAGAAAGTTTAACTCTTTTTCTCGTAGTATTGAGAGTGAACCAAAATAATAAAGTTGTCTTAACCAAACAGCCCCTGGACAGAATGCCCCTGTAACCGTTATGTATCTATCCGCATTAGATGACGGGAGGATGTTTAGTCAGAAGGCAACTGAAGTTGCCCCAGCTCAAGGTTTGACACTGCAACAGTTGTGCTAAAATGTCACTGGGGAATTTATTGCAGCTTTGAATAAAGAGATAAAGTGGCAGCCTAAATCTGCCACTCTATTTATTCAAACTAAATCACATGTTGCTAGGCAACAGTAAACAAAACCTTTACTCAGCTGTTGATGCAATCTATAGAAATGGCAGCAGGGCAATTATGTTTTAATGAGATAACCCTAACCCTCAAAATAAAGGGAAAAACCTGTTAAGGTTGATCTAGAGATCACTTTCTGCTTTGGTTATTGCACACTTCATATGCCACAGGCCCACCATATATTAATATTTTTGACTACACTATTGAGGTAAATATTAGCAATATATTGGTATCTGGGTCCAAAACTTGATCAGGACATCACAAGGAAATCTAACAATTTGTTGCAGTTATCCATCTGACAAAGCTAGGCAACCACTATATCCCCCAAAAATGTCTCATGTCAGTTATATTTACAACATTTGAAAAGAAAACAGTGTGGGACCTCAAAATTGAACGTGTTACACAAATCACGTACCCTACCTGATCTGACGATCTGACCCGAATCCTCAATCAGAAAAAGAATGGTAATTAAACGTATTTCACCTTTGAGAATTACCAATGCAGTGAAATGCACTGTTTGGAGTTTTTCATTGCACATTTGATTTAGTTTTTCATCCCCTGAGAGGAAAGTGAGTCCACCGAGCTAGCAAATTAAGCAGTGTGTAGCCATCTTGCCTCTTGCCTGATCCAAGAATGGCCTGAGGCCTCCTTCCTCCTCCACACCTGAACTACCTTGTTTGGTCGCCTGAGGAAAAATCTGGTGAATATTATGAAAGTCTGCCGTGAATAAATTATTACTCTCATTCAACAATGTAGGCCTTGTTATTTCAAACTGGCAAATCCTACAGTCTTTTTTTCTTGCCTCCCATGGATGAAACTTCTTTTATATTCTTTCATTCTGTTCACTGGCCTGATGTATGTTTTTATTTTTTATTTTACCTGGACTGTGAACCAGCATCATCGTCTCAGAGTTGTTTTGATGTGATAGTGAGAGGCCAGGCCAATAGGGAAACCAGCAGGACAACAGACGAGACAAGAGAGAGGCGCAGCAAGAGATAAGACGGAGGGACAATGGGTTTGTGTGTGTGTGTGTGTGTATTTGACTGTGTGTGTGTGTGTGTGAAAGAGAGAGAGAGAGAGAAAGTGAAAGAGAGAGCAAGAACAAGTAAAAAAACGGAGAGAATCACTGACAGAAAAATGAAGCAACAGAGAAAAAGGGTTAATGATCAGCTCCCCTGCTGTACAAATACTGCTATGGTTCTATTGTGTGTGTGTGTGTGTGTGTGTGTGTGTATGCGTCATCAGAAAAGATATAGATGATGGAGTAAAGGCAGTGTAAACACAGAGACGGAGGAGGAAGTGTAACTGTGTTCTCAGCCCTCTCTACGTGCAAACACACACACCAGAAACTTGGACTTATACACACGTGCACAAAAACAACCTCACCTTTACACACACATGCACACACACACACACACACACACACCATGACATTTGGATTCCATTAAAAGTCTTTGTCTCTGATCAATAATTTAATAACCTGAAAGGATGGAGGACTCATCATAATCAATACAGCCTCTTCAAGTGTGTGTGTGTGTGTGTTGAGTGGGAGCTGAGAATACAGTTAAGTTCCTTGTAAATGCAAACCCATCATGCATATGTGTATGATTATGTGTGTGTGTCTTCAGTGAGTGTATAGTGTGTTCTCACAGAGGAAATAACTGACAGCTTTCCTCTACTTCATTCAGAGTTGCTCAGCAAGTACACACACGCACACACACAAACACACACAAACACACAGCATTCCGTTGTATTGAATACTGGGTCTGGCCTCAGGTGTATGCGCACGATGCATCAGGTTTTGGTTTTATAACTCGTTGCATTGTCATCGTGTCTGTGCTGGCACTGGGATAAACACGGCCGTTAGTTAAGTTATCCTTTGTTGATCCCCCAGGGAAATTAATTCTCTGCATTTAACATATCAAGTATTAGGAGCAGTTGGCAGCCACCGTGTAGCACCCGGGATCAATCCCAGATCTGAACCAGTGCCTCAGTCAAGGGCACCGACCAGACAATTAACCTAACAAGACAAGCTTTTAATGGTGGAGAAAAATGGAGCACCGTGAGGAAACTAGATTTTAATGCATACATTTCAGCCTATAGATAACTGGAGGAACTGTTGAGTTTTAAAATAAATCAGAGGCTGGCCTGACCACAGACACACACACACACACACACACACACACACAAAAACACACACAAACACACACACATGGCTACCCAACAATTACAGCAATTGATATAGAACATCTCAAACAGCAGTTTGATTCAAAGTGCATTTCTGTAATTAACTTGTTCATAAATGTTATCAGTGTCCTACTCACAGAAAGGGCCCCTCAGTGTTGGGTCAAAGGGCCCCAGCTCTAGACAACAATCTGTTCAAACCTCATAAAAATGTAAGCATTTTTTGGTGCTCGCAATGCAAGTGTTGCCATTTGTTGCGCTGCGGAGCTTCACTGTC
Source organism: Diplodus sargus (assembly GCA_903131615.1). Lineage (NCBI taxonomy): Eukaryota > Metazoa > Chordata > Actinopteri > Spariformes > Sparidae > Diplodus > Diplodus sargus. The sequence goes on along the minus strand of CAEMYA010000779.1, from coordinate 199,367 downwards.
TCACACTTTTTCCATACACAACTCAGATCCATTAAAACAGCTCATCACTCTCATGCTATGATTGAGGTAGAATTTGTGGTTAGCACAGGTGAAACGTTCAGAGGAACGAGGATATGAACTATGCATTTCTTTTCCCAAATGTCCTCTGGGAGAGGGGGTGGAAACCCTTATAATAAGTAACCTGGGAGAAACACCATCTTGGCTCATTAGGAAAGAGACGAGTGGAACTAATGAACTTTTTTCAAAACAAAAAAGGACGAGGATGAAATGTATCACGTTAGGTCTCATACACCATACAAAAGTGGTTATACAATTTGAGTGTACCACACTAGCTACAGCTAATGTTTGTACATTCGTCACATTGACTGTGTGTGATGAATAAACATGAACTGCACTAAGTTGTTAAAGTGAATTGTCTCCTTGCGTTCTACCTGAACAAACCAACACATAGAAACCAAATGGCATGTTACAGGTAAACTGCCAGGATTTTTGAAGAGCACTTTCATTTTCACTGAAGGGACTTCATGATTTGAGGTGAGCTGGTCTTGTTTCGAAATGAAAGAGTCAAAGAAAAGCCTATACGATGGCTCAGCCGACCAAGAAGTGAGCGCCAGTTTGAATTGTTGTGCTGCTGTGGTGTTCATGTTTGAGTGGGACTGCAGATTGTACAGTGTGGCCCTCTTGATGCCGTTGGCATGGTGTCTGTGTTGTCAGTGTTGGTGTTAGTCTGTGTCGAGGTATACATGTCCATGTTAATACCTTTGTCAGTGTTGTTTGTGCTTCTTCATTGTCATTCTGGTGAGAGTTAAGTACTTTTAATTATGCTGCAGCATCCTCTGCTCTCTAACACTGCTCCCTGTTCCTTTGTCTTTTTTCCCCTTTCGCTCATTTGAGTCCCTTTTTTTCCTGCTTCTCATCTCTCTCTCTCCCCTTCTCTCTCTCTCTCTCTCTCTCCCTCTCTCTCTCTCTCTCCCTGTCAGCATCTTCCTCCCTTTCTTCATTTACAATCTCCCACACACTCCCTCTTTCTCAAATTCCATTTCAGTGTCTTGCTTTGGCAGGACATGCTGAGCTAGTGCCAAGGCAATAATGAGAACTGTCAAGCAGCGACAAATGAACAGGTGAGAGAGACGCAGGGAGAAAGAAAGAGAGACGAAGAGACAGAGGGAGAGAGAGACATGAATATGAAGTACTGGCACTGCTGTGACTACTGACAGTCCACTCACGCATGCATGGACACACAAGTACACTCATATCGCGCTCTCTGCGAACACATTGCAGGTCTCCACCGATATCAAGCTGACCAATACTGGTAGATCTCATATATCAGTCTCATTAGTGCTGTGTTCCAGCACTTTTAAAATACTAATTGTTGGGAAATTTTCAGGTAATTTTAGCTTATCTCAGACATGCAACCATCTCCTAAAATGTACCTGTATACGCTATAAATCTGCAAAAGGAAACACATTGTAAAAGAAATGCACTGCTGCTCTGATAGTCGTCTTAATAAATCTAATGAAGAGACATTTTGAGTGAATGTATATGTAAAGTTACAAAGAGTTCACTAAAAATATCTGACATTCACTGACAGTACAACTTAGGTATTACCGGTGTTGTTTCTTTTGGAAGTGTGTTAAACTGCATGTTAAGATTCAAATAAATAAAAACAACATCTGCTACTGGCAACTAAAGATTTGTATGGGTATGTGCTCAGAGACTGTGTTCTCCTCAGTCTGGTGCTCACTGCGAGGCTGTTGAGCTCTTTCAAGCTAAGCCATTTGAACATCCATCGAAAGAAACCACTGTCTTCACCCATGTCGCTCAGTATCAAGGACGGACGAGGTAATGCCTGTGGACAGGCATGTTAATGTTAAAGTCAAAACACAGGACAGTAATTAATCACAGTAATTACACCAGCTATGCTGATTTCAGTTTGGTTTTGGCCAGTAGAAAATGGCAACAAACTCTTATCACAAAACAATATCTACCAGATTGTATAGCTCTACAAGAGCTGCTTCCTTTTGAAATATTTCATCATGTCTCTTGCTGTTTTATGTGTCAATGTGCAGGACAGGATGTGCTGTATTTCAAAGAGTATGTGGTTGTCTTACTCTGACCTCAGAAAACAAAATGCAGCTTGTTTGGCATAGTATTTGTTACTGTAACCTGCAACTATGAGGAAGATGCTGAAATCACAGTCAGTCTTGTTCTCCAGCAGTGAAAATCACTGGCACTGGAACTCTTAATTGATGGGCTTTAAATAAATGAAAGGCTTTAGAAATAATAGCAATTAAACTTGTTAAACACCAAGAAATTAAAGAGCCAATTTGATGATCACATCTCACTCCAAGTCCATTATTTTCCTGTATCAGGACCCCACAGGGCTGTTATCACCATTTTACAACGGACACTCGCCACAGGACGGTGTTTAATTCGCTAAAGACAAATAATTGAGGAGATCAACAAGATGCTGCGGGATGCGAGTGGCTAATGGTGGAAAGTGGAAACTGCATCCGCACTCAACAAAGTCAGTTGGTAACATTCTTTGAATGTTGATGATGAGAGGCTTGAGGAGGGGACTCAGTCTTGATGATTTACCACAATGAGGACACAAGTACTCAATGGCCACATCTACAGTAGTATTATTAGCTACTGTGAACACTACAGTAAAGTTCTTTATTTGAATAAGCATTATTATACATGAATTAAAAATGAACCATTAGATTGTCCCCACTCCCACTGTACAGTTCGGCCATATAATGCATATATAAGGGTTTTTGACTTTTCCTATAGTGTTACATAGCAAGCCAATCCCAAGGAAAAATGTTAGTTAAGTACGTTTGTGTAAAAAACCACAGATAGGTTCAAACTGAATGTTTCTTTTTGTTGCAGATTTACATTTGTCAAGGTTCAGTTTCTCACTTGCCACAATGTTTGTAGGCAATGTAGTGAAAAACTGTCCAATACAACATAAACATGGGGACTGTGCTGAAGAACCAAGGGGCAGCCAGGCGCCGTTAAGAACTAACCAGTCAAACACATGAGCAGCGACCCTGAAGCAGATGAGAGGTGAAACGTCTTCAAGAAACCGGTCATTGAACAAAGTATTATGTGTTCCTCCCATTCCATCCCATTGTTGGCTGCAGCACGCAATACAAATATTTTCATTTACCAACTGAGGATGTCAAAACTCAACGGATTAACTTTATTTTTGGTGGAGATATCAAATAAAATAAATAATGTGATTTACCTCAGCATTCCTTTAAGATTCGCAAACACCTCCTGCTTCTGAGAACAGGGAAGGAAGAGTGGGTGTGGCATGTGAGGGGCAAAGGGAGATGGGGAGGTGTCGTCTGACACGCTGGTGCTGAACTGCAGTCACTAGTGGTGCTAACCAAAATTTATTATGTGAGCTTTTTTTTT
>CAEMYA010000779.1:171102-195920 GCA_903131615.1 Diplodus sargus | reverse complement strand
TTTTTACCATTTTGAAACCTACATTGTTTAAATCAATGTTTGTGAAGTTGATGATATCAGCTCTATATTGCTACCCATCTCCTTTAATGAAAAATTAACCAGTTGCTTTGTTTCTGCAAATGTGAGCAGATGGTTTTCATCATTTTTCAGAGACCTGTCTGAAGGTATAATCTTGACCCCGGTCCACCTTCTCCCCATCACAACTTGATGTAAGTTGAAAGATAAAAGGTGTGGTTTCATGAAAAACATGAAAACACATTGGGAACTACGTAAACACATCACATTATTGTTTCAATTCGAAAGTGTGAACACATTGGTATGCACACACAAAAGGTCTGCCATTCACAAAAACATCTATATGTCAAGATGAGCATACACAACCTCGTGCACATTCAACAGTATGAGCATTGGGTGTATGAGTATATGAGCTATTGAGTGGAAGGGGAAGAGGAGAAAGACGATCCTTGAATCCATCCTTCCATCCAGACAAGCCGACAGCAAGAGGAGGACAGAAGGCGGAGGACGATAGGGGGAGATAATGAAGGGGAGCACAGAATGAATGGAGTGGCAGATTAGAGAGGAGGAGAGTAAATTGAAAGTATTGAGTGACTGGGAGAGGAGTGGAGGGTCGAAGAAAGAAGCAGCAGAGAGTGCAGCAAGTCGGCACTCAAAGAGGAATGAGAAGCACAGAGGCGAGAGAAAATAGGGCTCAGAGCTGAGGAGAGCAGAATGTGTGGCAGGAGAAATGTGTGAAAGGAGAGCAGACAGGTAAAGGTGAGCAGAGAAGACGCAGTGCAGGCTGCAGTGGAGAGCCTCATCGAAGTGGAGGGCTAAGGACTGAGGATGGAGGACAAAGACGTGAAAGAGACTCACATGAGTGATGATCATTCTGTTACAACCCATACTGTACTGCACACGTTAGTTTGTCAAACATTTTAATGGAGTCTGGAAAAATCTAAAATAAATACGTCACAAAAGAATCCAATGAAGAGCTATTGCAATGGTATTTAAACACAATAGTATACCAGGTCAATTAAGGCACTAATGGACACAAATAAATGTGGACTGCCTTAAGGCATGGTGAGCTGTGGAACAGATTTGCATGAGTTGAAAACATTTCACCTGAGGCAAAGATTTGTACACTGCACTTCATGAACATGAACCAAGGCAGAGACTCAAGTAGACAAAGGAGAGAACCTGGAGGAAAATAACTGCAAAACTGAAATGATGATTCCTCCTTAAAGGGTAATACTGATTTACTTCAATGCAGATATTATTTTTTGTAGTTTTAGGCAACATTCCATTGTTGATAAAAGCAATGTAACAACTATGAAAACTATGAAACAAAAGCTCATCCCTGGATAACCCTGCTGATGTCACACTGAAATATCCCTTAAAGGCCACAGAAGACATTACACAAAGGGTTTTCACATACATAAAACATATATTTAGATGTTGGTTCATTTAATCTTTCTATAGACATGTGTGAACATCACCACATTTGTGTTAGGGGGTTATGACTTGATTCACAAAATTTGTACTGTAGCATTTATCAGCTAACAAGTAGAAAGAGTCCATAACTCAAAAGTCACTTTATCAGTTATCACTAATCTATGGCGAGCAGCCTACAGATGCAGGGCAGCTGTTTGACACTCATTCTATCCTCATGTTCTGATCACACATTTTGAGGTCACGTTCATGTGATTCGGCATGTTTTGACAAGCTTGTGTAATGTCACAACATTTAGTTCCGTCCACGATGCATATATTTGTGATCTTGTATTGATGATGGGAGAGTCAGGCTGCTGTGTAGGGTTTTCTCCAGCACACGCCAAGATTCTAACTGTGGTTAAGGTCTGAACTCTGTCGTGGCTAGTCCATGTGTGAAAATTATGTCTTGTGCTCCCTGAACCACAGTTTCACAATTTGAGCGTGATCAACAGTGGCACTGCCATCTTGGAATATGTCCATGCCATCAGGGAAGGAAAAAATCCATTGATGGAAAAACCTGTTCATTCAGTATATTCAGGGAGTCAGCTGACCTCATGTTTTGGGCACATGATGTTGTTGAACCTGGACGTGACCAACTGAAGCAAACCCAGATCATAACACTACCCCATCCAGGCTTGTACGGTAGGCACCAGGCATTATGGGTGAATCACTTCATTGGACTCTCTTCTTACTCTGATACACCATCACTCTGCAACAGGGTAAATCTGGACTCATCAGACCACACCACCTGTTTCCATTGCTCCAGTGTCCAATATTTATGCTCCCTAGCCTCACTGATAAGGTTTATTAAGGCTACTGTCATGATCCCTGTTTTTGTATTCTTGTATTTCCTGTTTTATTGGGAAATTGTGCTCTCATGTGCACGCAGGGCTGTAGCTAGCGGTCACCACTCGCCAAATGCGACTAAAATATTCCCCTGGTGACATAATTTTGGAGGGATAGATGCCACGGGGTGGGTAAATGTTTGTCCCGATGGTTGTGCTCTTGCAATCAATTATGCATTATATAGCAAAACACTGTAAGAGCTGTAAAGTGATAAAAAATGACAGTAGCAAACGTTAGTGTTTAACCGGTGCTTTGTTGTGTGTCGCACTGATGTAGCTCCCCCGACATCACCGGTGTAGAAAATAGTTCCCTTCAGAAGCAACGTAGCGTGCGTGTCACCGCTCTTTAAAAGTTTGAGGCAGTGACTGTAGCCGTTTTTAGACATAGCACCAAGCCGCCAATTTGCGGCTCGGTCCGCAGTTTTAGACAGAGGCCAACAAATTGGGGGTCTGTTTTGGTCCCCGGATTTTCCGCCTCGGAGGGTACACTTATTTCCGCCTCGACTGCTATCTAAAACCGAGGCGGAAATGTGCCAGCCTGTGGGTGAGATGGGCAGAGGAGTCAATGACCTGCACTGTTGTGTGCCCCACAACTGAGGAGTTTTAAAACCAGGAAACAGCTGATCACAACAGTCAATACATCACTTCATCAGCGGACATTAAGGTGAACAACTGGACAGCCGCTGAGATCCGGGAGATGCTGGTGTCTCCTGGATCTCAGCGGCTGTTTGGTTGTGTTAGCTTGTTGTTGTAGCGCAAGCTAGGAACGGTCGCTACTTGAAAATTAAAAGCCCCCCGCTCAGAACCCAGTTCTAAACTCCAATGGGGTGCAATGTAAAGCTCTTATTTTGAAGACAAATTCTATGTCACTGTTCACCGCCCAACTTCGAGCTTCACGTCATGTCACATGTTTACTCCTACCTCAGAGGCGGCTTTTGGAAAAGGAGGAATATTACGCCTCCGTTTAAAGACAGGCCGGCACATTGCTGCCCTTACCTTGGAGCAAATGTGCCGCCTTATTATCTAAAAAGGGCTATTGATTCGACGGAGCAATGTGGCGGCACAGTCCCGGTGTGTCTGAACCACAGAGGAAAAACACAGAGGAGATAGGTGGAAAGGGCGGTGACAAAGAAGGCGAAATATGAGATTGGATGGGTCCCATCTGTAGTTCTGATGAGTAATTAATGAGTGTTTCCTTTGTCAAAATTTTGCACTGTTAAAGTTTTCAATTTGCAATGTTATGAAATGTAATTAATAATATTAAAATGTATTTCTAAATAATACTTTGGCCTCTTTTCTAAGCATGTATTGCTATATAATACTGTTATCTCAATGAAAAGTACTGAAACAGATGTATATGCAACAAAAAGAGGCAATTTAATATTTGGCCAGTAAAAAATTTACTTGGCCGGTAGATTCTTTCATCTACCAGTCCCCTTGGCAGGTGAGCCAAAAAGTTAGCTAACAGCCCTGGTGCCACGGTCTCTGAGCATATGAGACAGAGTGGTTTTATGCTTCCAGTGGAAAGAATGAACATAAATGATTCCATTCCTGGTTGAAAGCTCTGTTTTTGCTGTAAAATGTTCTCTTCTTAGAGAGTGCCACGTGTGGTTATTTTTCTCCGTTGTCTCCGGTTCACTCGTCTCTCTGTCTTCTTGCCCTGTATCGCTCACTTGTATTTCTGTCTGTCACTCACTTTTCACCTCTTTCATCTGTCTGTATTCAGAGTCGGAATGTTAATTGCATGGAATGCACAGATTTGATTGGCTGAGTAGCATCATGTGGGATGGCTTAACTTGCATGCAGCTAAGTCCACTAAACCAGTACCGTAAAGTATAGAAAAGCAGTGCCGTTCACAATAGAAGCACTCCGTCAAAATTTTAAATTCTTAAATAATTTATTGACTATAGGTCCAGGTCCGTATAGCACAGCGTCTATGTTCAGACTGCAGTCCGCCTGTTAGTGACCTATGGTTTAAGTGATCTCCAATCATGATCATTATTTATTTTTTATTTTTTTTATGAACACATTTCTTCTTCTAGATGCTGGTTCACCACTAGCCTTTCAGGTTTTAATTATGTGTTGGACAGTTCTTAACCCAATTTTAGTAGTTTTCGCAATCTTCTTTGTTGTTTTCTTTACTTGATACAGGCCAATAATTTGACCCTTTTTAAACAGATTAACTTATTTTCCCTGGCCAAAGGATATGTCTTCAGACACAGGAAAAAAGTAGCTACTCACAGCATCGGTTGGAATAGAATTGTGTTGGATTCTGCCTCATTCAATAAGTTACATGAACTTGTATTATATTCTGGCATATGCGCTTCATACCATAAACAGCTTTATACATTCCTCCCCTGTTGATTTTTAGTGTTTGTTGTGAATGTTCTTAGTAATAAATGTAAATAAAGAGCTTTGTTTGTGATGACAGTTGAGTTATGAACATTAACAATGTTTTCTCTGTGGTTGTCCTTTTTTTAAAACGCATTTGTGGACTAACAAGAACAAATTCTATAGCCAACTGGGTGATAGATGGATAGAAGATAATTATTTCTTGATCAGTTTATTACTTGTGGATCAAATTCAAAATTAAGTTGTCATATAAAAAGCAAATCTTTTACTCGTTTCTCTATTTGCTTCCATGGTGATGATGATGTAGCACATGGTTGTATCTTATATTGAGTATGCCCCAGTCCCCAGTCAAGTCTCGGCTCTTCAGGACAGAGTGAACTCGTGAATTTACTGACTCATTATTGCTGCCAGTTGATAACCCCAGCAGATCAAATTTTATTTTTTTGTGACATTCAGAGAAAAGATGAATACATTGTTTGTTCATTTGGATTTAGCACGTAACCAAGAAAGTGTACAGTGCAGTTGACAACTTCCAATCAGTTTATAAAGACTCAATAAATACTGGCCATTATATGTTATTTTTCACACGCCCTTCCATCCAAATGCTCTAGTTTATCATCTTGATTGGGTCTGAATGCATAAAATATTGTTTTGATACTTTTGCAAAGCCTGTTTTGTTTTGGCAATATAGTTTCTGTCAAAAAGTCACAGCAGTAAAGCCAATATATCAAAGCAAATTGACAAATGAAGGTAAACATGATGACAGAGGAAAGCATGAAACAGAGAAAAAGTAATAACTTCAGTGAAATGGGGTCAGAGAGATGGAGAGAGAAACAGATACATGGACACAGAGAGAGAGAGAGAGAGAGAGAGAGAGAGAGAGAATAAAAACGACACAGAGCAAACTGGAGGATGAATCGACAGCGATGAATAGCAGCACGGGGGGGAAATAGCCAGGTGAGGAGGGGAGGGACGGATAGGGAAAGGGCAGAAGAAGAATGATGGAGGGTGGTGGTGGCGGTGTGTGTGGGGTTGGTGGCAGCGAGGGGACATGGGAGGGGACGGAGCTGGGGAGCCGACGGCGATGAGAACATTATGGCTGGATAATGAAGAGGTTCCACGCTGTCAGCCAACACCATTCACCCTGCATGGCTCTGACCCCAAAGTGTCAACAAGCTAAACGACCGAGCAGCAGCGCATTACCGCATGTACACACACACACACACACACACGCACACACACACACACACACACAGACACACACACGCATGCATGCATACACACACAAAGATAGTCAGACAGACATACAAGTAGATAATGCTCAAAATTAATGTTTGTCTGCGTATGGATGTGTGTATCAGCACATTATTTGTGTATATGCAAACACATGTACTGTACAGACACATGTTAATAATGCAGTAGTATTCATTTCTACATAATCACAAAGTACTGTGAGTGTGTATTGTGTTCACACAAACATAATAAATGACAAAGATACTTATTCACACTCGCACAGACACACACACAGACACACACACACACACACACACACACACACAGACACACACAGACACACACACACACACACACACCGGCTGGCTACAGTGCTGTGCTGTTTGCAGAGTAAATATCATATTCTTTATTGGTATTCAGAACAGTAAAATTCAATAAATTGAGTCAACAGTGCGTGTTTCATAAAGCTAATCTCTGCTCTCCCATCACAACATAACACTGTGAGAAAATGGAGTTAAGACCAACTGAAGCCTTCTATTCACTTTTTATGTTCCTGTATCTCTCTTTGTCTCTCTTGTCCGTCCCTGTCTCCCTCTGTATGTCTCTCTGTATCTCTCTACCCTCCCAATCCATTGCTTTATCACACATTTGCACACAGGCACTGCTTTCCCTCTTTTACTCCTTCTTCTATGCCGCTCTCTCTCTCTCTCTCTCTCTCTCTCACACTTTCTGCCTTTTTTCTGGCTGCCTGATGCAAACCTCTATCTGGGCAGAAAAACACTCTTTTTGTCACTCTCCTTCTGTTTCAATTCAAGCTCCAATCTGCTTTACTAACATGACAGACAGAAACCTGTGTTGTTAAGGCACTTCCTTGCTGACTGTATTAGCAGGCTTGATATTAGATGTTCTGATGGACAACTACAGCTTACTTCATGTACATGAATGGCTTAAACAAAATTGATTTTCGTGTGACACCTTTATGGAAACTGCAGAGAGAAAGGGCCTTTATCTGTAATTACCTCCGGCAAGGAAGTCATGTGTTCATCCATGTCCATTTGTTGGTTGGTTGGTTTATCAGCAGAATAACACAAAAACTACACAATACATTTCCATCAAACTTGGATGGAGGATGGGTCTCAGGACTATACAGTTGGATATTGCATTTGGCTTGATTGAGTTAAACAGAACTGTAGAGCCTTGGCGGAGGTATGCACTCTACTCAGTGCCATTCTCTTTTGAAATATGAACTGCCAGATGTGGAGGAAATCAGAGCGGAGTTATCTGGGCTGACACCTCTTGTATGCTGGGTTGTTTTGAGTCTGCGGTTTGTCTGACGTTTTCTGACCCCAGAGCACATTATCTGTGCACATAGAAAAATGAATCCTTATTTGTTTAACCCCTATCCATCAAAAACTGTTTTCCTTAGACAAATATGTTGGCATGGTTAACCTCGACTAACAACACAGCTTAAAACCCATCCAATGGAAGCCTGAGGGCAAAAAATGTCAAGGATCCAGCTGGAGAGCTTTGCATGAGCAAGCTGTCAGACTCATTCTTCTCCTTCTCCCACAACAACCTGTACTGTCACACTGTTCTGCATATGTGTTGCTACTGTAGAATACACCTAACTCAATAGGTAGACAAGCTTTAGTGTCACAGTTTTTGAGAGAAGTAAGGACCCAAGTGCAGAAACACACAAGAAGCTGACAGGGATCAGTAACTAAAGGCGAGCTTTAATAACCAAATTCTGAAATCCAACGAAACCAAGAATCCAGGAAAACCAATATATAAGCCGAACAAAAACCAGTACCAAAGTACCAATAAAAGAGCTTAAAGGTCCCATATTATACTGTTTTTCATCAATTTCACACAGCTGTCAGAGGTCCAACAACGCTGTATTCGATATCCATTACCCCAAACCCATGCATGGTCCTGAATTTCAGCTGTCTAAAAGTCGCTCTACAGAGCTCTATTCAGAGCAGTCTGTGTCTGTGCCTGCACCTTTAAATGCTAATGAGCTCCATCTGTCAACGCCTACTTGGGGAGCCCTGCCGGCTACATCACTCCCCTTGCGTTAGAAGATTCCCCTTGCGTTAGCAGTAGCATGCGCTAATGTTTACGGTGGATGTATCGCTATGGCTCGCTGAGATTTTTTTGTTCAACCATACCAGTTTGACTGAGAATCGGACCCAAAAGGAGAGGCTCCTGGAGAAGTACAGACTCTGCAGCTGCAGCAGGACGTTTCAGAATGGTTAGTGTGTCTGAATAATGTTAGCTCGTTCTGTGTGTTGTTACAGTTACTACCATGTAGCTAATGGCTAACAGCTAGCAAAAGCTGTGCTTGTCTCCAACACAGTCTCCAAACTCTTGGACACTGTTCGCATCATCTCTGTCTCCAGTCTGCACGTTTCCAGACCTTTTACTGTGACAACCAAGATCCATCTTAATATTATTAACATGAAACTCGCTTCAAACGCCATTGCATAGTGGACCGAAGCAGCGCTAACTAGTTAGCCAGTTTCCAGCTGACTTATTCATAGGTACATACTCGTGGGCAACTGTAAATACTATCTAACCGCAGCAACACTTTTCAGTGGCTCAGGTGCAGTTGCTGGGTCTGGTATGGGTGAGACTGATCCTTTTACAAGGGTCAGTGTCGCGGCAAAGCCAGCTTTGTACTGACCCACGTGCTTTTAATAATATGGGACCTTTAAACAAAGTGCAAACAAAAGCAAAGTACAAATCAATGTAATACAAGGAACACCAAAATAGAACATGAGGTCAACCGAAGAAACACTAGTGAACACTGGAGGACGCTGGGCTGAAACATAACAGGAACACAATAGGGAGTTACAGAACAAGAAAACAAAACCATCTGACAAAGACAGGAGGGAGCACAAAGACTATACACACATATGCTAATAAGGGGAGTGAAGCAGGGGAGGGACAGTTGATGGATAGGAACGGAAAAACACTGCAAGGAGACAAATCACAAAGTGGGAGGAACTGAAAAGGAATGCACGGCACATGAGGCCACACTTACAAAATAAAACAGGATATAACAGAATAACACAACCAGGATCATGGCATTTCGGTCTCTAACACAGTATTTTTCAACCCTGCTCCTCAGGGAACACTGCCCTGCATGTTTTAGATGTTTCCTGCTCCAACACACCTGATTCAAATGAATGCCTCCTCGTCAGGCTTCTGCAGAGCTTGATGATTGGCCGATAATTTCAATCAGGTGTGTTGGAGCAGGAAACATCTAAAACAGTCCACTCCTCCAACATCTCTCCAACTATTCATTTGTGTGTCCATTCTTATTCTGTCTTACTGTCACCTCATCTCCTCTGTAAATCCTTGTGCTCTACACCATCTGTGTTATATCCACCTACTCCTCCTTCATCCTTTCTTTCTTTTTTCCCTCCCACTCTCTCCTTACTATAGTCTCTCTCTCTCTCCCCCCTCTCTCTCTGTCTCTCTTTCTATCTGTATGTGTGTCTTCCTCCTACTGAGGGTTCCTCTCCCTATGTCTTTTGATAATCTTCTACAGTTTCAGTCTCCATCAGGTGAGGGTAGCCAACATTGAAACTAGCATGTATTGTAAATCAAGGTTTTTCATTATTTCCTAAACTCTCACTTTTGTCTCTCCATATCTTTTAATCAGAGATTTAAATTCACGATAGTACACACAAATACGACACCGACTGAAATCAATGAGAATTGCTTGCCTAGCACATATGGCAAAACATTTTTCTAGGTTCCAAGTTAACTGTTAGGCTATGAAGCCCACTGAATATGCTCTGTAGCATTTCCCTCGCTGATCTTGCCCGCAAGTTCCCACCCGGCCCAAAGTATTTTCATCATGTGTCAACACATCACTGATTTTCAAAAGAGTTTTATCAGCTTGAGTAAAGTTTTACGAACATAAAACCCTCATGGATCATAATTTAAAAATACAAAGACTCATATCTGACCTTGTTTGCAGTTCCAGTCACTTACCTGGTAGCGCTTGGATAGGTTTGCCCAAACCTGTTTTTTAAGGTTTGACACAAAGACTGTCTCCATCTTTTACAGCCAGGTGTGCCTCAAGCTTTTTGAGGATAGGCAGAATCTGTCCGCATGTGGGACTCTTTTCGGATGACACACAGAGTGTTGAGGTGTAGAGCACCTTCATCAGGTTGATGAAGTCTTCAGCTTTCCTAAAATCCTCCTCAGTTAGTCGAGCAAGTCTGTATGAAAAAGAATTAAGATCACATAGATTGGAGTTAGAAATATTCTCTTTTTTCTTAACAAAACACCTAACATATGCACTCCCTACATTAGCACATTCATAATCACTCTAATACTGTTCTTTGAATTCGTATTTTGTGTGTACTGGTATTTTTTGTCTAAGCTCGTCTATCTCTACCTGTCCCTGTCCATATTTTTTCTCAGCCGTTGATCCAAGCTGGCTGCTTGAATTGCAGGGTACTGCTCTGTGAATCTCTCCAGCATTAGGTACAGAGAGTTCCAGCGTGTTCTCACATCAAGTATGAGTGAGTGTTGGGGCAGCTCTGATTAAAAACAAGAACATCAATTTTAAATCATTTAGCAGATTCTTTTCATCCTAGGAGACAAACAGTACTTTTGTAAAATTGGACTCAAATACTGTAGTACTACTCTGCAGAGCTCATAAATAATAATAAGATCAGACATATAAAGTCATTACGTGTCAGTCCACAACAGTTAAATAAAGTGAACTTTGTGTGTCTTACGTAGAAGTTCTTGCTTCTCTTGGAGAACCACCTTGGCCATCAAGCACCTCTTCATCCACACAATAATGGTTCGGACCTTGGCCACCCACTGACTCACTGAATTTAGGGAGTATAGACTTTGTGCTGCTAGATTAAGTGTGTGGGCAAAACAGCACAGTTTCACAAATCGCATGCGCTTAATAGCCACATCCATGTTGGCAGCATTATCTACAGTGATTGCTACAATTTTATCAGATATGCCAAACTCTGACAGAACATCACTGATTTCCTCTGCAACAACCCAACCGGTCTGTGCTTTGTACACAGCCTTTGTTTTTAGCACTTTTTGCTGCATTTTGCCCTCCTCTATGTAGTGTGCTGTGATGGTGAGGTAGTGGTCCTGTGTGATGCTACTCCAGCCATCACATGTGAGTGCAACAGAGCTGACTTCACTGAGCTCTGTAATAATGTTAGACTTCTCAACATTGTACCACGATGGGATTAATGTGTTTGACAGGTAGTCCCTGGAAGGTGGTGTATATTTGGGGTTTAGAGTTTTCACCATGTCCCTGCAAACATAAACAAACATGTAATGTTGCTGTTACTGTTTAGCTCAGTATCAATTAGCTTAGCATTATCGTTATTGCTTAACTAACCTAAATGTTGGTGATTCCACCTCTGAAAAGGGATGCAGCCTTTACACGATGTGTGCAGTGACCTTTCTGTGGCACTCTTCCTTTTGTTGCACCAACATCTTCCCCTTTGCCGCTATGCTGAACGGAGTAGGCTCAGCACATAGCGGAGTTGTGGAGTCACCAGCCTGGCTAACGTTAGCAATCTCAGTTCGTAAATTGTCTATGAAAAAATACGTGAGCTAATTTGTTAGCTGCCTCAATGACGCAATACATATTATTTATTGTATATGTATTGTTTTACTTACTGGATTCGGACTGCAGTGCAGTCACTGCGGTGCCACGCTGGGGGTCGGAGCCGGACCCGGAGCCAGAGCCAGAGCCAGAGGAAGAGGCAGCGGAGGATGGTCGGCGCAGCGCGTCAAAGATGGGGCACACACTTATTTCTATTCCATGAACTCGGAAGAGGTGCATTTTCATGTTCATCGTGCACCCTCCTATGCATGAAATGATCTGGTCGCAAGTGTTGCATTTTGCTGAGATTTCGTTTTTTTTAGAAAAGTGAAGCCACACTTTGGACCGCCGACGCACGCTATTCATTCTCAACTTGCTCCGTTATGCACTTCCGGTGGACGCTTCTTTGTTGGTGTTCAGTGGCTTCTTCCGGTTGGCGGACTGGGAATCGAAACTAGGAATCGAAAATTAATTAATACAGTCGTTATCGCCACCAACCTGGGAACGGACGGACACTCGTCACCGGCAGCGGGAGGCGGGCGCTTTTTTTCATGAGAATACCGCGGAAGCCCACAAACACCCACTATAAAGCAGCGAACATTGACGAGGAGTATAGCGGCGCAGCGCCACTGTTCCAACGTCTGGGGAGAACCCTGGTTAATGTGTTGGCCGGCTCGGACACAACGTGCACGGGCAATCAAATGCATTTTGCTGAAGGTGCAAATCCTGAAAGTGATTTTACATCGTGCATCCTGTCATGACTATGTAATGTTAGTAAATGTTATTGCATTTAATCATGACATGATTTGGCCTCATTCCCCAAGTGGAGTCCATCTGACAGCACAATGATAATCCACAGGTTATATTTTATGTGCACCAATATAGCTAAGGAATTATATGTAGACTGGGGTGTTTGTATGTAATGTAAAACATGTACTGTGAGGAACGAGGCTGAGCACTATCAGTGTCTGACTCAGAGTCAGTTTCTGGCTCTGATGGCTCAAACAGGTCTGGCTGGGTCCGTCCGATGCTGCTGCTGGTGGTAGCTTACATTGTTACTGTAGGTTACGTCCTTGTGCGGTACACGGAGGCAGCTCCCCTCCTGCGCATGGGCATGGTTCCAGCACCTCTGACACGCCCCCAGCGTTTCACAGCAGAGAAAAGTGCTTGTTTTTCCATGATTTTGAGACCTAATTTTATGTACTTGTCAATTTTTTTAATCTTTTAAATTTGGCTCAGTGGTCAATGACACATGTTTCTGTGGTGTGACAAACTCATAACACAAATTTATTTCTGCTTTACACAGACTTTAAGTAAGAGTTAATAATAGTTGTATTTTACTATTTTTAAGTGACAGCTTTCTGCCCTTCCCGTTTCCAGCGTTTTGTTTTTTTTAAATAGTTGTTTTTACAGTCTGAATGTGTGGTTAACCACAATAGTACAGATTTTAAATGACAGTTTTCTGCCCTTCTTGTTTATAGCATTTTTAGTGGTAAACTTTGTATGTGTGATTGCCAACACCAAAATAAAGTGCTGCGGGAGCTGTCGTGAAATGTCTGTTTTTTTAGTTCAGAGGAAAATATATTTATTTGGTTTATTTTATTAAAATTGGTGATTAAGGCAGCAGTTGTGTTTACAGACTCTTGATATGGATGTTAATGCTGCACACTTTCAGTGTTGCTATGCTCCCCCACCAGTAGATGTGTCTGTCCGTGTAGAGTAGAAAAGACTGCAGAGCCATATACAGAGAAGAAGAGTGTAAGAGGTAGACAGGTAACGTTAGAGCCTAGTGAGTGCAGATGAAACCATGGCTGTGTATGAATTCAGGGTCTGCACACTTAAAGGATCCATTGCGGTCTCCGTGAAGGAGAGTCCTTCAGAGAGCCCTGCAGGCCGCATCAGCCGTTGTGAAATCGGACGGTCTAGCCTTCTGTGTCGACCCTTGTTCGACCCAAATGCAGTTATTCACGGGACAAGGATATGGGGGAAACAAACAGCAAGCTTTATTCTCAAGCTGAACCAGGTACCAAAAACAGACAAAAGGGGACGAAAGACAAAGTAGCAACAAAACAGCAATTCATTCAGGAACACTCTCGTCATTTGCTCAAATCATTTATTGCGACAAATGATATACAGTTAGGCTTGGTGCTGAATGCTCCGCTCAAGGAGCTCCCCAGATTTGACAAGCAGCATGCTAGGTCAATCTGGGGAGTGCAATGCATACCCCCATCAGTAGTAGAGTTGTAGCAACTAGATGAATTGAGCCGTTTTAGACTCGGAATAAGCTGGTGGAGGCTGGGGTGGTGGTGGCAAGCTTGCCGGCAGCGACGATGTGCGTGCAGCAGTGTTGAAGGAGAGATCAGTAAATGACAGCTTGGGTTTAAATGGACCGCCTAATTTGGAAGAGTGACTGTGGTTGGTCGGAGACTGGAGCTGATCTGGTCAGCTGGGGCTTATGACTTCCGTGTCCTGCATGAATTTGCGCTGAGCTTCATTTCATTGAGGAACACTCTCGTCATTTGCTTAAATCATTTATTGTGACAAATGATATACAGTTAGGCTTGGCACTGAATGCTCCGCTCAAGGAGCTCCCCAGATTTGACAAGCAGCATGCTAGGTCAATCTGGGGAGTGCAATGCATACCCCCCAAAGAACAATGGAGCTCAGCACCAGCCTAGGTGAGCCCATGCAAGCATCAGCCAATATGGAGAGAACTATGTGTAGCAGCAGACCTCTATAACTAAACGGGCGCAGCCATGCATCCCAGGGAGGTCATGCTACCTTAATGTGCCTGACTATGTGATGCAGCAGCTTGCTGCAGGCCTCGAAGCATTTAAATTAATTGGGAGCAAGCATGCATCCCGAGGAGATCACACTACCTTAGTGTGCCTAGCTATGCTTTGCAGGAGCTTGCTGCAGACCTCTAAATTATATTAAGCAATTGGGCGCAAGCATGCAACCCTGAGAGGCCAAACTACCTTAATACATATGATGGAACACAGCCATCCACTTCAACGCAGCATTTATTCACTGAAAGGTTTACGTTAAGGTATAATGTAATGTCTTGATCATGGCCTTCTGAGCCGATATGATTTCTGGGAGTTCGGGACGACCATAGCGCCAGGAAGCCAGCGGCACTGCCTTGACTGTGGAAGCAGGAACGACTTTGGTTACTGTGATTCGTGCGCCGATGTGCAAGGAGCAGGAAGTGACAGGTGGGGAGGCAGTCCACAGTGCTGGCAGATCAGAACATAGGCTTCCTTTGTCAGTCAGGGACGAGGGCTTGATTGGCCAGGCCAATGTTTGCATTTGATTAAAAACAGTGAGCTATGAAGCATGAATTACATGTTTGTTAACAGGCATCACAGTAACGGAACAGCTTCAGAAAGACAATGGAGTGAGACCAGCGGATTTGTACATCCTTACAGCGTTGGGAAAGACCATCCTGAATTCCTGATTTCAATCGGGACAAGGAGTTGGCAATTTTGTTATCAAGCCAGGAAGTTGAGCAGTACAGAGAGTGAAATTACACATTTCGGGTTCCATGTGAAGCGACAGATGAACTTGTAATAAAGGGGGCAAGGAAGCGATTCTTTTGGCCAGACATCTGCAAACCATGAGATTGTAGAATCCCCCAAAACCAACAAAAGGAGCTGCATCAGTAAAGAATTGAATAGATACCGAGGTTTCTGGCTCCTCATTATGGAGAAGATATTCCCTTCCAGTTATCACCGAGCAGAGACCAGACGGGGATCTGGTCTGCAGCCTTCGTCCAGGGTTATGTGATCGTGGAGGCTGTTTACCGTTTGCAAATCCAGCAATCTAGAAATGAGGATCTGCCTGGGTGAATAATTCTCATGACAAGATATGGTGTTCTAATAAAGACGACAGGTCTCGCTTGTCATGGTAGCTACATCTAGAACGCCTTTCATAATTCGCGAATGCGAGCCTCAGCA
The DNA here is from genome assembly GCA_903131615.1 of Diplodus sargus. Taxonomy (NCBI): domain Eukaryota; kingdom Metazoa; phylum Chordata; class Actinopteri; order Spariformes; family Sparidae; genus Diplodus; species Diplodus sargus. The sequence goes on along the minus strand of CAEMYA010000779.1, from coordinate 180,442 downwards.
GGCAGCGATGCTTGCATTAGGATACTGTTGGGTTCAATGCTTAAAACTCAATCTTTTCCGTAGGGCCAGTAGAGCATGAATGTTTTTTTGTATTTATTTATTTATTTATCTATTACGAGCATATACATCAATCTTGTTTAGAATGAGGATAATCAACCACCAGAGTCATCCAATGGTGCAAAACAAGGCAGTTTACAGTTGTTCGGCGAGATCCAATGGAGCATCCCAGAAAGGGAATTGAAGATGCGAAGAATGCTGCGACAGCTGAATGTAAGACTTACCGGGGAATAAGTCTTATTACCAGAGGTGAGTCGGACTTGAGTCGCAAATTTGAGGACTTGAGACTTACTTGACTAACACCGATGAAAGACTCGACTTGACTTTGACTTGGCATTAATAACTTGAGACTTAGACTTGACACAGATGACTGGAAAGTCTTGGCTTTTTTTATTTTTTATTTTTTTGCGCATATTGAGACATTAGTTTTGTTTTTGATACTTTGCCCTCTGTCACTGTATGACGCGCTGCGTGCCAGAGTGGGACTGTGGCCAACAGGATCAGAGGAGGAGAGGCAGCATGGAGGGAGCTCCGAAATCGTCACGTTTGGATTTGAATATTTTGTCGTGCATGGGTGATTTTGGCTGCCGTCTTGGTTAAAGTGTGTGTGTTTCAGATATACCGTCTTCAGTGCGCACAGACATTATTTTAAATGTAGGCGCGCATTTACGCGCTCACAACCCATCACGACACTGTATCTGCACACATCCGGTTTGACACACTTTTTTTTTTTTTTTCGTGCACATCTGCGACGGACCTGCTTCTCCCTCCACCTCCAAGAAGTATAATGTGTTTTATAGAAGAGAAACACACGTTTCATTACAGAACAGACATGTCCTGTGATTTTCAGCCTCCTTTTATAGAGGGGGAGTGGGAAACAATACCTGAGAGCAATATTCTCAGCTGTCAGGATGTGCAGTATGGTGCAGTTCCAGGGTTGATATTAATCTAGTCTTGTTCTTGTATTTATGGTTTGAAAAACAATCCTAAAATTGATCAACTATGCACATACACCATATTATTGACTGACCACCCTCTTTACTGTGTCTACAGATATGAAGAATACATTCATACGAACTTCTTGAGACTTGGTTGACCTTAGCAATGACTTGACTTGCTTGATTTTCATCAATAGTAACTTGCTTGATACTTGAAGGTTAAGACTAGTGACTTGCATGTATGTGACTTACTCCCACCTCTGCTTATTACGCCGTATGAAGCACAATAGATGCCATTGCGACTGATACAGTGGTGTCACCTTGAAGTTGCCCGTTATATCGGCCTTGCCTAGCCATGCCCCTAGATGGCTTATTCATGACTTTTCGCTAGCCGAGTGCGGCGAGGGCACGCGGACCAGGGATGGCCGTCTCCGCGATGGCTGCAGCATTTATGAGTTTACAGTTAGCAAATCTGCACACATTTCATTATTCAGTTGCAGCGGTGTCTGCCATGATCTGCTCTTTGGAATGGCCATACTGGATCACAATTTGGACCAGGTCTTGCCATGTGTGAAGGGATCCACGTGCCACACGAGAAGGGCCTGATGCCCTGTGGAATGTATGCCAATTAAAGTCAGAACAATGGACCCATCTGGATTTGTTTATTATTATTATTATTATTATTGTTGTTATTATTATCATCATCATCATCATCATCATTTATTCATTCATCTGTTCATTCATTCATTCATCTATCTATCTTTGGGATGTAGAGGACTGTTTTGCTGAGATGGATTTGTGATACTCCTAGACGATGTACCTCCATGTGATTGGGCTTAATCTGAAATGGCCAAATATGATTCCAGCTCTACTCTGCGCTCTGGATACGCTTCGTAGATTACATCTATATAGACACCAGCTACATTAAACTCTGCCATGGTTAGGTTTTTCTGACAGTCTGGGGTCACTCTTTTTAAAATCACTGAAACGTCTTCACAGTCGACCAGACATTTGCCGGAGGAATCAGCAGAACACAGTAGGATTTTAACCAGATTAACGTTACTTGCCAGAATCTGATTCCTCAGCTGAGGAGAGGCAGCAGCAGCTGACGGAACTGAAGGAACTCTGGTTGAAGCTGCCAGGGCTGCATTTCCCAGGGTTCTGTGCGTCGTGATGACGATGAGGGGCGCGCCGGATGCCGTGGTCACCGGTGAGTCGCCGGGCGGTCCGAGCTGAGGAGGTGTGTTTGGGCTGTGCAGGTAGACAGAATCTCCAGGTGTTGAATCCGGGTGTCCGTCTCATTGAGGGAGGATGGATGTTGAACAGCACGGCAAGGACTGGATTCTCATGGATATGGACTCTTGTCCATGTGGTGGCGATACTAACGTCGGTGAAGTCGTTGAGGCTAGCGTTAGCGCTGGAACGGTAGCGGTTCTTCTTGGCTGCGCATTTCTTTGAAGAGGGAGAAGGAGTGACGGTAGGAACAGCGGCCGCATCAGGAACGTCGAGGTGCCGCGTTGTGGCCCCCGAGGAAGCAGGAATGTTACAGCTATGAAGAGCTTCCAGGGTTGATGACTTCGGCCCGTCTTGTAATGGGACCTTTTTCGCTCGCCGGCCGGGAGCTATGACGGACCTGGCAGCTCTCATCCACTCTTTTCCTTGACGCGTCCTCCCCATGCAGAGTTCGAGGATGTGTCCGTCCGAATCAGACAAATCATTCGGCTTAAGATGGGACATCGTGAGTGGTAAATGGAGGTGGAAATTATATTCGATCAATTGCATACTCAAGCTTGCTGGCAGCGATGATGTGCGGGCAGCAATGTTGAAGGAGAGATCAGTGAATGGCTGCTTGGGTTTAAATGGACCGCCTAATTTGGAAGAGTGACTGTGGTTGGTCGGAGACTGGAGCTGATCTGGTCAGCTGGCTGTCAGCTGACTACAGCTGGGGCTTATGACTTCCGTGTCCTGCATGAATTTGCACTGAGCTTCAAAGTGCAAAGAAAAAGGGCAAAGTTCAAATCAAAATGGAAAATGCAAAAATCAAGAAATTACAAGACAAAACCAGACACAAGAACACAACACAGAGAACAAGAATCAAGAGTCATGACATTCGGAGCATTTCCTGGGTGCGTCACCAGATGTTACCGCCCCTACCTGTACGTCACTATTTATGCAGCCCAGGTCCGTGAAAGTGACAAGAAGAGTTTGACTGTCAGATCTGTTTGAGCTTCAGAAATTCCTGATTTCCTTTTTAATCCTCCTGCTTGTGGAGGCAGAGGAGAAGCGGCTCTGGTTTATCTTGGGGGGAGAGGAACTTGGAGAGGTAAACCCTGTTATTGAACCCACAGTAATGTTATCAATATTATCATTATTAGCTAGCTAACAGTTTGGGGTAATTAACATACCGATTCATTACGCTAATGCTGACATATAAACTGCTGTGCCACATATGTTTTATTTTAACTTTCAAGGCATTATTCCTATTTAAAGTGTTTGGTAGATAGGGTTGTCTGTTGTAATAATCTATTATTATTATTATTATTATTATTATTATTATTAGGTTATGAAACTATAATTCTTGTCTCTTTCTCAAAACATTCTTAGTGACATGGCAGTCATCGATCAAGTCATAACTGCAGACCCAGTTGATGAAGGATGTGGTGGACAGAGGAGACTGGACCCCCAAACACCCTGAGTACCGACCCAGATGATGTCCCACTGACACCAGGGTCTTTATTGTGGCATCCCATCCAGCCCAGCAGCACTGCAGGGACTCCTGCTCAGGTTGTTACTGTACATCATTTGTAACTATTAATATTGTTTTTAATAATTGTTTTTGATTATAGTGTATAATAATCTGTAAATAGTTATTTATGCTGTAATTTTGTAAATAGATGTAAATGTTAAGACTTTAATAATAAAAGAAAACATTCAATCCCGTGTTGTCCCTGAAAAGTAGCACTTGATGCTGTTTGCTGTTATAAATTGCACTTAAGATGTAACTAGACAAATTGCATTTCCTGCGAAAATACAGTGTGAATGCTAAAGGCGAAAGCAAAATCTGCTGAATGTACTGCCGAAAAGATTTTTAAAAAAGCTGAAAAGGTGAAAAGTTGTAGAGTAAGAGAGCTGGAAGGGGTTAAAATGGTGAAAAGTCCTAAAAACTTGAAAAGGTGAAGGCTGAAAGAGCTTAAAAAGGTGAAAAAAGGATGAAAAGGTGAATAGCTGTAGCGTAAGATAGTAGAACAAGTTTAAAAAGGATGAAGTAAGAGAGCCGTAAAAAGGTGAAAAAGGATGAAAAGCTGTAGAGTGAGAGGGCCGTAAAAGGTAAAACAGAAAATGAATGAATGAACATGATGAACATGTAAAAAATTGGGCTAAAAGAGCTCAATAAGGTGAAATAAAGCTGTAGAGTAAGAGGGCTGAAAGAGCTTAAAAGGATGAAAAAAGCATGAAAAGGATGGAAAAGGATGAAAAGCTGTAGAGTGAGAGGGCTGAAGAAGCTAACACAGGTGAAAAAAGGATGAAAATGTACAAAAGTTAAGGGTGAAAGAGCTTAGAATGGCTGCACATACCTGGAGCAGGAGGAACCCCAAGCAAGGGTTGCTTGGTTGGAATAAAAACCTGCAGCCACAGTGGCCCTTTCCTGTATCAGCTTGACACCACTGGTCTGTGTAAAGTAAAAGATGTGGGATCCAAATCCAGCTGAAGAGAATTCTTTCTCCAGTGTTCCAGCTGCTCTCAATCAAGTGATTATGTCACTCACTCTAGCTCACGCAATACACTCGCATTGTTAAGATACACACGCTGGAGAAGTAACAGAGACAGAGATGAAGGGATCCCATAAGAATGAATGGCAAAAACGCCTCCCAAACCCCTGCGATTTTAGAAAAAACTGTAATGGTTATGGCCAAAATATTTATATGGTGAGTGAGAGGAGACATGGCTGAACTCGCTCATGTTCTTTTTATTTCTGTCGAGTCAGAAATGAGGGCACAGGAGCGACAGACAAATCAGGTACTGTCCGCAATCCTCCAGAAATTTAGCCTCAAAATTAACATTGTGGCTTATGGACCAGGTGGTCAAGTTTGTGTCGCTCTGGGGCTTCTAAATCAAAAACTGTAAGTCCCACATCTGAAATAAGACCACCAGCTGACACCCAACACGATTTCCTACACATGCCTATATTGTCTATGTCAAGTAAAAGGTGAGGGATCAAAATCAAGCTGAAGACAATTTTGTCTCCCATTCTGCGAGCGGCCTCATACTCTGGCGATGACGTCACGCACTCTAGTTGACGCAATACACACCCATTATAAAATCAGACGAGGAGCTAAAAGTTCTTAAAACTAAAACTGCGACATTTTCAAAACCGCACAAGATTTTTAAAAAAAACTGAATACAGGGTCAATAGTTCATGGTCCGCTGACTTGTTTAAAGTTGGAATGGCGTCTCCAGCTCAAGGTATGAGGGATAAGTAGAGGTTGAAAGGCGATGAGTTTTGCAGAGGATTTTAAGATTTTCCCATTTGCGTCAATGTTATTTTATTTTCTTTTAAAGCTGAATTTATGAAAAAGCTGAAAGGTGGAAAAACTGAAAAGCTGAAGGCTGAAAGAGCTTAAAAAGCTAAACATTTTGATAGCTGAATGATTCCAATAGCTGAAGGCATGCTGAAGTTATAGCAGAATGAAATTTGAAAATTTCCCTATAAGGATGAATGGGAAAAATTTTGCATATAAAGCTTAATATTTCCATAAGTTTAAAAGGTAGAAATAAGAAAAAAAAAGACCTGCTCATGTCCTAAACAAGCTGAACATTTTGATACTTGAATTGTTTCTAGAGCTCAATATTTGTAGGAGGAGATAGGTGCCAAAAAATGTAACTTTAATAAATTCCAGAAGAACAAGAGTGTGAGTGCCTTCAGCATTCACACTAAATACTAAATGGAATAGACAACGTGTAACAATAGAACAATATTTTATTTCATGAATTATATAAAATGAACAATTATGAACAAATAATTTAAAAAGAACTCATAAATTAACAACAGATATAATGTAAGTATAATGTCCTCTGGAGCAGAAGAAGAACCTCTCCATCCTCTTTGCAGCCTCATGTCCTCCTTCATCCTCCCTCCTCCTCTTCCTCCTTGGCCCTGGCTGACTCTCCTCCTCTTCATCATCGTCATCTTCCTCGTCCTGGTCACTTGGCCCTGGTGTGTCTTCAGGAATGGAGGCAGTTAGGACAGGGGGGCACTGGAAGGCCTCTGTCATCACACCTCATCCATGAGGACAATCCTAAGGCAGTGGCACTACATTTGTCTAATTAAGCTATAGGCCAATGTTAATAATAATACATTTTATTTGAAGGCGCCTTTCAAAGCACTCAAGGACACCGCACATAACAACAAAAGTACAACAAAAGACAGTACAAGTACAGGACAATTTAGTGCAAATAAATAAATAAAAAAGTAAGAGGATGCAACTACATGGTGCTATCTCGGCACAGAGTTCAGACTCTGCAGTCCTTACCATACAGGAAGTCAACCGGGCCGGGTTAGGCAAGGCTGAGCTTCCGGGATGAGAATACTGCAATGGATAAGAATAGGGAAGAGTGTGTGCAGGATTCAGATTCCGCAGTCCTCACCATACAGGAAGTCAACCAGGCCGGGTTAGGCAGGGCTGAGCTTCCAGGGTGAGAATAGTGCCGTAGAGTGGAATGGAGAATAGGCAGGAGTGTGATTATATGATTAGGCTGGAGGAGCCACGGAGTAAGCCACGCGGAATAAGTGTGTTTTCAGGCGAGATTTAAAAGTGGAGACAGTGTCAGAAGTGCGAATGTCTAGTGGGAGAGAGTTTCAGAGGCTGGGGGCAGGTCGGCTGAAAGCTCTTGACCCCATGGTGATTAGGTTGGCAGATGGGGTAAAGAGCTGGATGGTAGAAGAGGATCGGAGGGTGCGGGAGGGATTGTGGATATGGATTAGTTCAGCGAGATATGATGGTGCCAGGTTATGAAGGATCTTGAGGAGTAGAATCTTGAAATCAATGCGGGATTTGATAGGGAGCCAATGGAGTTGCTGCAGGGCTGGGGTGATGCGTTCAGCAAAGGGAGTTCTGATGATGATACGCGCAGCTGCGTTCCGGACCAGTTGGAGTTTATGGAGTGATTTCCGAGGAAGACCATGGAGGAGAGAATTGCAGTAGTCCAGACGAGATGTAACCAGGGTGTTGCGAGAATAGCAGCAGAGGCTGGTGTGAGTGAGGGACGGAGGTGGTTGATGTTGCATAGATGGAAGTACGCAGACCGGGTAACATTATTGATGTGGGCTTCAAAGGTTAAGGTGCTGTCCGGGGTGACACCCGGGCTCCTTACCTGGGGTGATGGTGAGACAATGGAATTGTCGATGGACATGGAGAAGGGGTTGTGCTTTGCCAGGGTGGATCTGGTGCCAACGAGGAGGACCTCGGTTTTGTCACTGTTCAGTTTAAGGAAGTTGAGTGAGAACCATGATTTAATCTCCAGTAGGCAGTTGGATAGAGCTGTGGGTGGTAGAGTGGAAGTAGGCTTGGTGGAGATTTAAAGCTGTGTATCGTCAGCATAGCAATGGAATTGAATATGGAATTTCCTGAGAATATGTCCAAGGGGCAGAGGGTAAATAGTGAACAGGATGGGGCCAATGACAGAGCCCTGGGGAACACCACTGGAGACTGGAGAGGAGGAAGATCTTAGGTTCTTCAGTTGGACAAATTGTGTGCAACCAGTGTGATAGGAGTTCAGCCAAGCCAGCGGGATGTCAGTGATTCCAATGGAGGCCAGTCTGCCCAGGAGGATGTTGTGTGAGACAGTGTCGAAAGCTGCGCTGAGGTCAAGGAGACCCAGGATGGAGAGTAAGCAAGAGTCAGATGCCATCAAAAGGTCATTTGTGATTTTCACGAGGGCTGTCTCAGTACTATGATGGGCACGAAAGCCAGACTGAAATTCTTCAAAGAGGTTATAGTGAGACAGATGATTGTTCAGTTGAGCTGCAACAGTTCTTTCGAGTATTTTTTAGATAAATGGCAAGTTTGAGATAGGACGGAAGTTGTTCAAATCATTGGGTCTGCACCAGGTTTCTTGATAGTTGGAGTAATTGCAGCAGTCTTTAGTGATGATGGAGCAACATCAGAAGTCAATGAGGAATGAATTATATCAGTTATGAGAGAGGACAAGGCAGGCATGCAGCTTTTAAAAGGTAGGTGGGCAGGGGGTCTAACTGACAGGTAGATGATTTGGATTTGAAGATGAGTCTGGTTATTTCGGAGACAGTGGGCAGTTTGGAACTGGCCAGTGGAGAATGTGGGCAGAGAGTGCAGAGAGGGTGTAGAGTTATTTGAAGCAGTTAGTGTCTGGTGGATGTTTTCAATTTTGGCATTGAAGAAGGTCATGAGGTCAGAAGTTGTCACACTGTGCAGCTGTGAGTAGGTGAGGAGGTAGAGCATCAGGTGGTTTCAGGATATTGTTGATGGTGAGAATAGGGTTCTAGTGTTCCCATCCGCTGTCCTGATTAAGGTTGAGCAGTATGTGGTTTTGGCTAGAGAAATAGCATCCTTGTATTGGAGTATGTGATTATGATACATTTCTTTGTGCACTGCTAGGCCGGTTTTGTGTTCCAGGCGACGGCCTTTGGTTTTGAGCTGGCATAGCACTGGTGTAAACCAAGGAGCAGAGTGGGCAAAGGAAACAGACCTTGTTTTCAGAGGCGCAAGAGTATTTAGCAGTCACTGAAGTCCGAGATTGTAGTGGGATACCAGTTCATCTGTGCTAGATAAATTTTCTCTGCTGGGAAAATCATCAATTTCATCAGAGAGGGCTGACAAGTCAATATCTTTGATGTTTCGAAAAGAGATGCATGGCGAAGCATGTTTGTCCTGGATAATCTTTGCATGACATCAAAGGATATTAGCTTGTGGTCTGAGATGGGCAGATCTGCAGTACAACAGTTTAGGGGGATTACACCAGAGCAGCAGATTAGGTCAAGAATGTGTCCTTTGGAGTGTGTTGGAAAGTCAATATGTTGCTGTAGTCCAAAGCTGTCCAGGCATGAGGTACAGTCCTTTGAAAAAACATTGTTGATGCTATCCCAGTGGATATTAAAATCACCTAGCAATATTAAGTTCGGGCACACTGAGCATAGGGTTGTTAGGAAGGCTGAGAATTCCTGTAGGAAGGCGTTATTTGGCCTGGGTGGTCGATAGATAGTGGCTAGAATAGTGGGAGTTGGGCCCTTGATTTGTAGAGCAATGGACTCAAATGAGGGATAAACAGGCACTGTGATGGAGGACACTTTCCATATTTGATTGTATAGT
>CAEMYA010000779.1:78346-170962 GCA_903131615.1 Diplodus sargus | reverse complement strand
GGCTGGAATAGCAAGCACACTGTGATCAATAGTTCGACTACACTTGTGCAGGTGTATTGATTTGCAATGTGAAATAACAACGGGAATTGGAATCGAATTAATCACAGCAGTGTAGGAAGCTTTAAGGCAGCCAGTAGGAGACAGTGGGCCATGGTAGGGGCATTGAGCCATGGAGAGTGTCAGTACCTGGGTTGGAGCTGATGAGAGACACAGTGTTGTGTGCTGCAAGAGTAGGTCAAGAAGAAGAAGAAGAAAAAGAAGAAGGCTCCGGGTGGGGGGCGGGGCAGGTTAGCTGTCAATCACGCGGAGCAGTGGTCTGGATAGCATACTGGATGTTAGCTGCTAATACTGTGCTACCGGGACTGCTCGGGTGAAGTCCGAAGGTACGGAAAAGGGAAGGACGGTTCTCGAAGAGGTTGAAATTGTCGATGAAACCAATGCTGTGGATTCTGCAGGTGGACTGAAGCCAGGTGTTAAGACTGAGGATTCTGGAGAAACGCCCATCCCCACGGCCGAGAGTTGGGAGAGGTCCGCTGAGCCAGACATCTTTTCCACAGCTATTTAGGAAGCTGAAGAGGGCATTAAAGTCCTTTTTAGTCAGCTCCGACTGCTGATGAGCCGTGTCATTGGATCCGACATGAACCATTACTCGGTTAATAGATGATGGGAGAGAGCATAGTAGGACAGGAAGCTTATCAAGGATAACCTGCACTGTGGCTCCAGGAAAGCAGTGTGTGGCTACGTTGAAAAAGCAAATTTTCCTTGTGATTGAGTCTCCAATGATTAGTGTGCTAGGAGTGAAGAGAGAACGAGGAGACGATGGCTGTGAGCTTTCAGTACTCTGTGACCAAGCAGGGGAGTGCTGTGGCCGTGCAGTAGCTACATCCCTCGGGATGGCATCAGTAGCCGGTTTGGTGCGAGGAAGAGCACCAGAGAACCGCATTACGGCATCTCTCAGTGGGAGCCGCTGGTTCAGACCAGAGCGAGGAAGGTTATCTTGGTCGGCTGGCGTCACCGCCGAGCAAGGAGGAGCAGCAGGTGTCGTCATCTAGGAAAGAGGAGCTGCAGGCTCTGTTATGTGGATGGCAATCTTAGCAAGACAAACTTCACTAGAACAAGTACTTACAGAATGTCAATTGTACTGGCTGGAGACAGACGAGAACCGGGAGCTCAGGACAGAATTCAGACTCCGCTTTTCTCACTCGTACAGGAAGTCAGGAAGTGTAGGATACAACAGGAATATGACCCTCCATGTTGGTAGCATTAAATGCAAATGCAAATTGCATTGAGGATAAAATAGCGTCTCACTAGCATATTTTGGATCTGATATGGCATTGTGTGATTTCTAATTAGACTAAGATCTTGTAAAATGTCTAATAGTGTATTAGGATCTTGGTTTGTAATTACAGTATAATTTGGTATAACAGTGTCTAAGTAGAGTAGCCTGTATTTTAAGCAATAAGACTTTGTATGCAGAGGATGGACGACGAAATGAGATAAACAAACCCAATGTGAGCCAATATTACAGTAGCACCAGCTCCCAAAGTTCTTTCCATCGCTACCCATCTCTTCAATTAGGGCTGGGTATTGTTAAGAACCTCACGATTCGATTTTGATCCTTTAGGTCGCAATTCGATTCAATATCGATTTGATTCAATGTTGATTTAAATGATTTGATATTGATTCAGTAATAAGTAGATATAAACAAATAACTCATTAGGGTACCTGTTGATAATTTTTAAATTCAAAAAAGTAATCTTAAATTATAAATCCACTAGGAAGTTCTAGTTCGAATTGAAATGTAAACAAAGGCACACAATGTCTTTAGTGCAACCATAGTTGTTCATAGTTAAGCTGAGAAAGTGCCATTGTTTCTGGGACTGCATGGTTCTTTTTTGTTTGACATGAACATAGATATAACCGCGGTCCCTCCGGCTATATGTGAGGGCGTAAAACGTTGACACTGAATCCCCCTTCCTCCCCGGACAAGAGTGCTACCTGCAGGTGCAAGGTGCAGTGGCCAGGGTGAGACTGGCTGCGCTGGGAGTTTACAGTCTCCGAAAGAGCGGTGCGTCAGACATCGGCTACCAGCTCCGATGCTGTTTCCACGGCGCATCACCCTCCGACCCTGGGGATAAAAAATAGTTGAAGACAATTTTTAGTAACAGATGGCCAGCTGAAAGTTTAAAAAATGTAGCAACAGCGAAGACGATGGAATGTTGGATTACCTCATGAAACGGAGTATGTGAGCAGTCTATCATCTCAGAGTGAACTTCAAGAGGTTCGCAGAGACTAACAATTTTCTTCAACCAACTGTGGATTATAATTTGATTTTAATGTTCTTTCTGGACTTTGTCTGGACTTTCAGGGACCTCCAACGAGGTCATGAGTTACCACAAGGACTAGGACGCAAGGGAAAAGCATACTGGATCCATGGCCTGACTCTTTCAATCTCTACACAATTTAAGCATTTCAACCAGCCTCAGCTCTTTTAGATTATTCTTTAGTATTAACTGAATTTACATATATACTTTTTCTTTTCTTTTTTTTTTACAAATAGGTATGCTTGATAATGATTGATTGTAATTGAGATAAGTTTGGGCTATATATTTTGAAATTAACCTACAATTAAGGTAAAAGTAGAAGTTGTGGACATGGATTGTGTGATTATTTGATATCTGACAGCGCCCTAATCAGCCTGTGAAGGGTCCGTGCCTGGACTTGGAAGAGTCTGTGACTGGAATGAGATACCCTGTGATGACATAGTGAATGCATGGCCAAATCGTAATGGCCCTAAGCTTTTTGTTGTTCAACAATACGGCATGAATAGTAATTTAATTAGGGAATTTATGATATAACATGAAGGAAAAAACTGTGTGCAGCACTTGTCTGATCGGCTGACTTTATCTGCAGTGGTACCGGAACAACCTACCATCCGGAACCAGCGACCTTCCAATAACAAGACGCTGAGCCACAGCCACCCTAAAACTTTAGATTATTGATATAAATAGAAATAAATTAAGTAAAGTAACCAGTAGGGCTAAAGTAACTAGTGCTGTAAAATACATTTAGTGTAAAAGTGTACATTTTTACACTGAAATGTAATAAGATTGAATAATATGATTTAGGATTTTAAAGGGTATCCATGTTGCATCTCATGGTGACACCCTGCACTGAATGAATGGGCGAGTTTACAGTGGAATCTAGGCACACACCGCCGGGGGTGGCTAGCAGTCGGCTGGCAGCCGAAAGGCAGTCGGTTGGAATGGGAAATTCAATGCAGCTGTAACTGTAGATGCTTGTTGTTCCTTTGACAATATTCAGAAGATCTGCTCTCGATTATCTGCTGTTGAAATAGGTCATTTTGAAACATTATGTCACTATTACTATAACGTCCTGGAGTGAGACAAGGTTGGAGTGTCAGGCATCAACACCTTGTTCTACTAGCCATCTAGCATAAGGGATGCATTGTTAGTAGTCACAAAAATTGTGGTCCAATCTTTGGTGGATTCAGATTCTAGATCTGATTCTTGCTATTGCAGTCTTCCAGTGCAGTTGACTGGGCAGTCAAACTCCTTGTGAGCCATCTAATAAGGTACAAAATGATGGCTTTGCTGCTGCACATGCTTCTGCATGCGATGCTTGTAAGGAAATGCACACAGATTCTGTACTCAAGGAGAAGAGGCTGTGAAGCACAAAGACTCATTTCGCCTATGACGCACGACCAGTTCAACAGAGCTGGTAAAAGCAGGCTTGGGGTAATGCTTCCCCACCTTGGATGATGAAGAACAGCTATGAAGAGCTTGAGAACACTCTGATGAGTAGAGAGGAAGCCATAGAAATCAGGAAACTTCCTTGCTTACCCTCAGTAAGGAGGACTGCATTCCTACTGCTCGACTTTGTCCACAGGGGGAACTCACAGTGCTGTATCCAAATCTTTGGATATGTCCTGAATGATGATTGCCTATATACCCTGCCAGTAACAGTGGCATCAGCGAAAGAAGTATTTAAAGATTAAGCATCTATGGCACAAGACCGCCTTACTGGAGTGAATACACTTATTTATCTTTCTTTAAATCTTTTATTTATAGTCTCTAAATAGGGCTTCAGACTGCAACAATTTAATCACAATTTGTGACTACTAAATTTAACATCTAGGAGCAACAGTGCAATTTGCAAACACTGTTAACCACCGGGAGGGTGGTTATGAGGCTTGAGAATGTGTGTGTGTGTGTGTGTGTGTGTGTCTATGTGTGTGGGGGAGACAGAGAGATCTAACCCAAGGCACTTGACATCGTCATCAAGTGGGAAGGGCCAATTTTACTACCCTTTATTCAGTCCATAAGTGCTCTTGATAAACAAATATTGATTCATAATCAGAAATCCTTTAATGTCCCGCAGACGGGGAAATTTGTTTGTTGCAACAGCAGAATATTACAGGACAGAGCAATAGCAAAATAGACAAGATAAAAAGGAAAGAAAAAATAGAATCGGCTATGTACATATTTACATGAATAGTGCAAACTTTACTCCTGTACTAGCAGCGATGACAGCTTGTCCATCATCCTGCTCTCTCCCACCACCTGCACTGAGTCCAGAGGGCATCCCAGTTTGGAGCTGGCCTTCTTGATAAGTTTATCAAGTCTCCTCCTGTCTGCTGCTGAGATGCTGCTGCTCCAGCAGACTACTCCATAGAAAATGGCTGATGCCACCACAGAGTCATAGAAAGAGGTCAGAAGTGCCCCCTGCACCCCAAAGGACCTGAGCTTCCTCAGCAGATACAGTCTGCTCTGACCTTTCTTATATGTAGCTGCTGTGTGATCAGTCCAGTCCAGTTTATTGTTCAGGTGAACTCCCAGGTACTTATAAGATGTCACCATCTCAATGTCCGTTCCCAGGATGTTCACCTGTGTGCAGGGTTGTTTGTACCTGCGGAAATCCACCACCAGCTCTTTGGTTTTCCCGGCGTTGAGCTGGAGGTGGTTCCGCTGGCACCAGTCCACAAAGTCCTGAATAAGTTCTCTGTAGGCTCTGTCGTCCCCGTCCCTGATGAGGCCAACGATAGCAGAGTCGTAAGAGAACTTTTGTAGATGGCAGTGAGGGGATTGGTGGTGGAAGTCTACAGTGTACAGGGTGAACAGGAAAGGGGCCAGGAACGTTCCCTGTGGGGCCCCTGTACTGCAGATAATTGTGTCCGACACGTAGTCCCGAGTCCTCACATACTGTGGCCGGTTAGTTAGGTAATCCAGGATCCAGGATCCAGGATGTCAGGAGTTGGTTCACCCGTGCCAGCTCCAGCTTGTCCCCCAGAAGTGCAGGCTGAATGGTGTTGAAGGCACTGGAGAAATCAAAGAATATGATCCTCACAGTGCTTCCAGACTTCTCCAGGTGAGACAGTGATCTGTCCAGGAGGAAGATGATGGCGTCGTCCACTCGATGCTGGGTTGATAAGCAAACTGGAGATGGTCCATAAAAGGACCCACCAGAGGGCGGAGATGGACGAGGACCAGCCGCTCCAGGGTCTTCATCAGGTGTGAAGTGAGAGCAACTGGTCTGTAGTTGTTGAAGTCTTTAGGGTGAGGGATCTTTGGTACAGGTACCATGCAGGAGGTTTTCCACAGCAGTGGCACTTTTCCCAGCTTCAGGCTCATGTTGAAGATGTATTCTACAATCCTGCACAGCTGGTCTGCACAGGACTTGAGGAGCCTGGAGCTGATCTCATCTGGACCCGTAGCCTTCTTCACCTTTGTCTTCCTCAACTCATTTCTCGCCTGGAGACATGAGAGGGACAGAGTGGAGCAGGGGGGCTGAGTGGCAGATGTGGGGGGAGGGTGAATGTCAGGAGGGCAGTGGGGGGAGTCTGTGACATGAAAGCCATGGAGAGGGAGGTAGAGGTTAGAATGGGGCAGTAAACAGGTGGGATGGAAGAGGTGGTGGGGGGCAGCAGAAATGGCTGGGCCGGGGGAGGGGTGGGTGTCTGATCAAACCTATTGAAGAATAGGTTCATGTTGTTCACCCACGTCTGATCCCCTGCAGCCTGGGAGTCTGGAGTCCTCTGCCCTGAGATTGTGTTAAGGCTTTTCCAGACTCCACTGACGTTTCTCTGCTGCAGCTGGTTCTCCATCTTCCTCCTGTAGCTGTTCTTCCCCTCTCCGATCTTTCTCCTCAGCTCCTTCTGCACAGCCTTAAGTAGAGCCTTTATGTCAGGATTAATCCAGGGCTTACTGTTTGAAAAACACCGTACAGTCCTGGTGGGTACAGTGTGATCAACACAGAAGTTCATGTAGTCCATTATGCAGTCTGTCAAGCTGTCAATGTCCTCCCCATGAGAAACACACAGTTCTTCCCACACAGTTGAGTCAAAGCAGTCCCTCAGAGCCTCCTCAGACTCCTCAGTCCATGCTTTGACTGTGCGGATTTCCACTCGTTGCCTGTTTCCGAGGGGCTTGTACACAGGCAGAAGATGGACCAGGTTGTGGTCAGATCTTCCCTGGGGAGGGAGGGGGGATGAGTTGTATGCCTCCTTGCTGTTGGCATACAATAAGTCCAGTGTTTTATTGTCTCTGGTATGGCAGATGACATACTGTATGAATGTGGGAAGAGTGGAGGACAGAGAGGCATGATTGAAGTCCCCAGAGATGACGAAGAGGACCTGTGGGTGCTTTGTCTGCAGTGAGCTTGTGACTGAGTGGATGACGTCACAAGCTGCATCAACGTTAACAGAGGGGGGGATGTATACAGCCCAAACGATACCTGTGTGAACTTCCTCGGGAGGTAGTACGGCCTCATGCTAACAGCTAAAAGTTCAATGTCCTTACTGCAGACCTGGGCCCGTATTCACAAAGACTTTTATCTTAACGTTAGGAGTACTCCTAAATCGGACTAAAAGTTTTCATGTAGGAGTCGTTTCTTAAAAGTAATTCACAAAGCCGCTGAGACCTACTTTTAGTTATGAAAACAGTGAACTCCTAAACTAGGAGTAACTCTCTGTTGCTATGGATGACGTCATTTTATAAGGACTCACTTAGAAGCGGTAACAACGGTGATTGGTTGTTGAGTGACAGGGCAGCCCATTGAAAAGTCATTCAGGCTACGCAATGCATGAAGTGAAAATAAGGAAGTTGCCCACAAGCCCATGACAAGAAAAATAATAAATAAATGTATTTATAAGGATAATTAAGTGCCCCCCCCCAAAAAAAAAATAAATAAATACAAAAACGCTTTGGATGAAAATTACAAATTTAATGAGTGTGTGAAACGTGAATTGTCAATAAAAACAACATTTGCTCGAAAAGCTCGGGAATCGTGTGTTGATCCGGGCCATAATCGCAACAATGTCCAGTATATTGTAACATGCGTCAACGACAATTTGTGTATTGATGGAATGCAACTTTTCCGATTGACATTTCGCACAGGACTAGTATTACCTGGGGACCTCCAGTAATTTGTAATAATTGCGGAGGTCGTCTGTGATCTTAATCCCATGTGAATCTGCCATGTCTGTAATTTGTAAAGTAAAAATTCCACCGCAAATTATTTCCATATTTCACCAACCACGGAGGTCATTTGATAATATTAGTCCCGTGCGAATCGGCATCTCTGTGATTTGGGTTCGTTTTTTGTTTTTCTTAAGGTTTTTTGTGTTTTCCACACCTTTTTTCTGCTTTTTTCCTGGTCGAGAATTACGGAGGCGGCGTTGGGAATTATAAATGAAAGTTTTGACAGCATTTTGGGTGCAAATTCAGGACAGGAGGCTCATCAGAAGAGCGAAATCTCGAAAGATGATTAGATGGATTACATGCATGGCAGCATGCGGTAAGGAACACTTTTCCATCTTTCAACAGGCTCACAAGTTATTATATTAAAAATATCCATATCTAGCCGTTGTGCTGCTCCAGTAAGGGCTCCGGTGTGATCGACCCGGGGGATAATGTCAGTAAATTAAAGTTTAAACACAGACTTCGCTTATGCTGTGCGAATGCACTGCACGAAACATAGACGTGGTGGGATGATTTCTAAGTCACTTGAGGTCCCCAGGTAACACTAGTCCCGTGCGACGAGCTGCATTTTCCCCCGCAGCCAAATACCAGAGTGTTACCAAACATTTTAACTCCGGCGTTATTGGATTGTTTCGGTTGATTGTGGACGTTATTGCAACCCCTCACCAACTCAACCACAACTTCAGTCCCTTCGCGGTCCATCCGACATCGTTTTAATAATTCCCTGTCATTTAGCGTCTCCAAAACATTCAGCTGTGACCAGGTCTTAGCGAGTTAGGAGTCCTCTGGACTACTTGTAAGGTCTCCCAGACTTAGGTGCTACTTTTAGGCTTAAAATGTTTTGTGAATAACTCTTATTTTCAAAAATTAGGAGTCCTAAAGTTACGACTGACACGCCCATTATTTTTAGGAGTTGCTCCTAAATTCGCCTGTTAGGAGCTACTTTTCGCCTTAAGATTCTTTGTGAATACGGGCCCTGTTCTTTAACAGTGATGTGCCCAGAGTTACACCAACTGTCATTAACAAACACAGCCAGCCCTGCTCCTTTCCTCTTACCGCTCTCTGCCGTCCCGTCTGCCCGCCGCAGTTGAAAGCCATCCAGATTAGCGTCTGTGTTCAGGGTCAGCTCCGTTAGCCATCTCAGTGAGCACCATGATGCTGCACTCGCAGTAGTCCCTCTGATGCCCGGTCAGCGCCGTTAGCTCGTCCATCTTATTGGAGAGAGATCTTACATTCCCCATGATGACAGATGGTAGGACAGGTCTGTAGTGTGTCCTCCTGCGACGGCGAACAGCTCCAGAACAGCAGAAGAGTGCTACTCCGGTGTGCTGACGCTATAGGTTCAGTTCTAATCTGGTAGCAGTTGCTGTCTGACATCCACTTTATCTCCCCACTTTTCTGTCCATATTTAGTACACAATCCAATTACGTTAAAATGCCAAAAAGGGACAATTCTGTATAGGTTATGATACTTTAATTCCTCAGCGGTTAAACACATGAAACATCTCCTCTTCTGAAGACAACCTCAGGTTGACAAGAGGACAGCAGGATTCACTGAAAAAAAAGACCAGTGAAAAGAAAAAGGACTTAACTTATCGGTCCTTCATGATTGGTGGTGACACTGATCTATCAACCAAACAATGTGAGATAAGGATCCTTCAAGGGAAGCTGGCAAATACACAGCTAAAGAAAATTAAGGGAACACGTTATCACACATCAGATATTGATGACAAAGTATTCATGTTGAACATCTTTACTGATGTAAACTGTATAATTTGTTGAGAAAAAAAAGATGTAACCATGGTCCTTGAAAACCTGAATCATCAACCCATTTAGGGCTGGATTCGAAATCATGCCAAAAATCAGTGTATAAAACTAAATTCACAGGCTGATCCAACATGTGTGATTTTTTACCACAGCAACCCATAATGTGACTCAGTAGTGTGTATGGCACCCACGCGGCTGTATGCACTCCCGACAACGCCCGGACATGCTACTGGCGAATTGGCAAATGGAGTCCTGGGGGATCTCCTCCCAGACTTGGATCAGGGCATCACTGAACCATTGGACAGTCTGTAGCGATACCTGGTGGCATCAAATGCACTGATACATAACGTCCCATAGGTGCTCAATTGGATTTAGGTCAAGGGAATGAAAGGGCCAATCAATGGTCAATCACTGTCTTCATCATCCAGGAACTGCTTACACACTTTGACCACATGAGGCTGGACATTGTCCTGCATCGGATGGATCCGAGAGGTCCGTTTCACAAAGCAGGTTCAACAAACTCTGAGTCTAAGTCTGAACTCTGAGTTGATCAACTCTGAGATAGGAAACTCTGAGTTTTCGGTTCTAGAACAGCTGATTTGGGTTAGTTTGATCAACTCGGAGTAGTTTCACCTGGAGTTAAGCGCGTGCACCACAAGTATAGAAAGACAGCATCAATGGAGCCCCGATTTGACGAGTCACCATGGCAACGGGGAAGAGGGCGGCTACGTTTTTCACCCCACTGGAGTTGGAAAAATTAATGCGCTCATACGGTGAGTTTGCGCATGTTTTTAGAAGGAAGTGTAACACCGCTGCAGCAGCAAAAGAGAGGGAGACGGTGTGGGAGAACATTGCTGCTCGGGTCAATGCGTTACGTTAAATGTAGTCCTTTGCAATCACAATAATATTACAGGGGGAAACTGCTTGAGTGGTAGAATATTAATTTATTTCACTTAGGTGCAATCCAGCGGGGGAGAAGCGCACTTGGCAGCAATTTAAGATGAAACATAAAAACATTAGACCACGGCATAATCTCATGGGGATTCCTCATTTTGATCATGTTTTACATTAAGTAAATATTAAGTGGCTGTTTGACTGTATAGTTGTTTTATCCACAACATAATGCTGTTTTCACGAACATAAATGTCTTCTCATCTATATCATATTCTGCAAAATAATTAAGCCTTAAACTAACACAGACTTCTACTCAGCCAACAGAAAGAAAGCAGATGCCCGTAAAACGGGTGGTGGCCCAGCACCGCCACCTCTAACGGAGGCAGAGGAGCTGAAAATGATAAAGATGGGTAGAAGCCGTTTCAGGGCGAGGAACACTTTGCTGACCGCTCTGCGTACAGTTGCCTTGCTCAAGTGCTCTGCATCTCCGACGTTGTATGAAAAACTCCCATTTGCAAAAAAAAAAAAAAAAACGCAGCGCAACACACAATATCTGCTGGGATGTGAGAGCATGACTTCGGTTGGTAATGTTGGAAATGTAAGGACGGATTAGGTTGTGTATATAAATGATGGACTGTGACGTGAAACGGTACAGCTAAAAAAGATAATTGTCTGGAAATGCGAACATCTATGCGCACATCTATGCGCAGTCTGATAATCATCTCCCGACGAATATTTAATTCTCTGCGCAGTAATGCTGCACCTTCATCCACGGGATCATTATCAAAATGACATGCCATGGTAGTGAAAATAGTCGCCACCTAATATAACTTCTGTAGGCCTACTGACTGATTTTTGCAATGATTTTCTCAAAAAACAGACGGCAGAACTATGCTAAGCCAAAACTCGCCTGCTGACTGAATGAATGAGGAAATCAAATACCGTATGTGGCTGAAAGAGGGCGGAGACAGAGAGAAACTCAAGGTTTGTTGAGAAAAACCTGGTCCCGACCAGGTTAGGTTCATAGAGTATGTTACCATGGTAACTGACCGAAAGCTTAAGTTACCTCTCTCTGTGAAACAGGCTAGAGTTACCCCTCTTTCTCTGGTTTGAGTTAGCTCCATTTGTGAAACGGAAAACTCAGAGTTTCCCTCATTTCAGGGTTAACAGACTCAGAGTTTTCACTAAACCTGCTTTGTGAAACGGACCTCAGGGCACACTGCACCAGCATAAGGTCTGACAATCGCTCTGAAGATTCCATTCAGGTCACAGTAATTAACTGTGACCAAAGTCATAGAATAGTAACTTTAAATTAACTTGTTGATCAAAAGTTAAAAGTTGATTAAGTTTCAAAGTCTGAAGAGAATAAATGTAGTGCAAAAGGATGGAAAAAGCACAATTTGTTGCCTCCTGTACAGTATTCAATAAAGAGTGTGAATGAAACATTAACTGTGATCACTGTTTCACCTTTCCCATCAAGGGAAGAATACACCACAAACAGTTTGAGTTGGCCATGGCCTTCATACCAGTACACAGAGGATACTAAAAAAAGGTAGCCTTATTGGTGTGTAAATGTGTGTGACGTCTCCTTTGTGAATTCAGTTACATGATACAAACAGTTTTTGCTCTGTAAGTGCTGATATCCACATCAGTGCTATTTCCAATCTTCTGTTGATAGAGCATCCCTCTACAGCGTACATTAACATTCTCAGGCTGAACTGTTGATGTGCCTTTTTGAGTCATGACTGTTACCCTTAAACTGTTTCTCTAGTAAATTTGAGGGGCCAGTATTTTATGATTAATTTATTTATAATAGACCAAAAGAGATACTGTTCAAATATCTACAAAGGACAGCTCTGTGCAAAGCGTTGTATTTAGACAGTAAAGTACTGCACCCAACATTTGACAAGTACTGTCAGTGTAAAGCCCAATATCTACAACAAAAAAAAACAGTTAAACAACACGAAACAACATAAAGAACTACTAGTGCAGTATTCAGTGTGCAGTTACCAAAGAGCTGTGTTCATAGAAGTAAAAGGTTTAAACATATTGCTAGTGTAAAAACAACAGAGCCCAGCAAGAGCGAGCACATAGGGAGGTACGTGCTTGACTGAACATCCTAAACACTCCCAATATCCTTGACATCTTAAATCCACCTAGATAAATGGATATTAATGGGAGGCATTTCACTGTTGATGGCAGGGATGTAGCTCTCATGATGTCTTATATAAGATCTTGACGTTAACTAGCCAGCTAGGTAACTAACTGCTATTATTGCAAGAGCTGCTACCTCAAGTGAGCGCAAAACATACTGACAAAACATACTGTAAATAATCACGTTACATACCTTTGTCTTGCTCTTTTTGGCACCAGAGGGATATGTCCTTTTTTGTGACGTGGCTTAACATTACCGTCTCTTCCAACTGACTCTAATAAGACGATTGAACTTGATGCAGTGTCTATGCGTGCAAATTGTGTATGCTCGCAAGGTGTCTAGTTTATGCGCATGACTCAAATGCTGGCAGACACAGCAGCTGTAGGCATGTATATTGATCATGAAATCAGAATCATCTTGTCTTGAATTATTCATTCATTTATGTATGGGGAGGGGGCCCTTACACGTCTGTGCCCAGGAGGACAGTTGTTCATAATACATCACTGTATTAATACAATTTATAATGTAAAATTATAATGTGACATTTGTGTCAATAATAGTCAAGCACAGTTGACGCTGTGGTGGTGGGAGGGGGGCCCCCAAATCAAATTCTGTTTGGGCCAGCAAAAGGCTTGGGCCGGCACTGCTGAGAGGAGTGGTCATTGCACTCAGTTTTTCATAAATTCTAACCATTGTGTACATACTTGCTCTGTTTGTGGTGGTTCATGTGATATTTGTCACTGTGTACTCTGGTGAAGGACATGGGAGTTGTGACAGCAGCAGCTCCAAGAGTGATTGCTGATTCTCCCGATCTACCCTTATAATTCGCCTCTGCCTCACCCACAAACTCCTCTCGTGCTCCTGGAACATCTGCAGTCGCGCCTTCTAACTTTCTGCTGCAGCTCTGTCCATTTCCCTCAGCATGGCAATGGCAGTGCTTATTGCAGTGTTCTGCCTCTGTCCTATTCTTTTGGGATGAACACTGAAGCCTTTGAGTAATTATTTAATAATCAGTCGGGGGGCGCTGTTGAGGCCCCCTCACTGCAGCCGCCCCGGGTTTGGACCTGGGGCCCTTTGTTACATGTCACTCCCCCTCTTTCTCATCCTGTTTCCTGTCATCTCCATCTGTCTTGTAACTTAAGCCATATAAAGGCCCCAAAAAATAATTTAAAAAGTGCTTTAGTAGGACCACCTGCAAGAACAAATTGCGGAAGGTAAGTTGCCTTTATGTACACTAGAGGTTGTAAACCTGTAGCAGCATGGACAGAGTTTACTGTACTGCGTTTGGTTAAGCCACTTCATACAACATCAATATCACTATTAAACCAACATAACCTGTTAATAACCTGACATGGGTTTGTGGTCATTGCCACTTACATAGAACATTTTGGATTTGTGTATTTAACTGTGCAGGTGATCCTCTTGGATCAGGAGTAGGTCTCTCAATTCGCTATCTTTTAATGTAGCATCTTGTACTTCTTTGTAGTGAAATGGAAATTGATCAGTGGGATCATACACGTCAATATAGAGATATCTTTGTCAAGACCTAAACTATTATTATTAATTATCTTCAATCTCTTTACTATATGAGTCTGGACAGACATGGATGTAAGCTGGTTGGCAGAGGCATACAAGTGCAATGCAGTAATTCTACTTTCAGAATTAAGATGTTCCATTAAGTGGCATTGAGAAGGAAGACTCTCTCCTCTTT
The DNA here is from genome assembly GCA_903131615.1 of Diplodus sargus. Taxonomy (NCBI): domain Eukaryota; kingdom Metazoa; phylum Chordata; class Actinopteri; order Spariformes; family Sparidae; genus Diplodus; species Diplodus sargus. The sequence goes on along the minus strand of CAEMYA010000779.1, from coordinate 156,937 downwards.
TTTCTTGTTTTGCTGATAGTTGCTCAACCGCAGCAATCCGTATGTGCATGTGTATGTGTGTATGCGTATTTGTTGTGGCACTGGCTGGATGAGGAGAAAAGTCTCTGCTGGCTCCAGTCACTCTCCCCTGAGCCTGCCAGATTAACTGACGCACGCGCACACACACACACACACACACACACACACACACACACACACACACACACTGTACAAACACACTTACAGTATGTATGCATGCAGAAAAAAATTACTGCCGACTGTCCATGAATACATTCACATACATTCACCCACACATACACATACTACAACAAATTTAAAGGTACAAAATACAAGAAAGATTTGTGTACTGTATTTCAGAAAACACAATTTAAATATAAATACTGTGAGTTTATGCGCACCCATATACACTTAAGCAAGAAGCAATATTAAATGAAAAAGGATGACACACACACACACACACACACACATACACACACAAACATACAGACACAAGAAGAATCAAATTTATGCTGTCCATGCATTGATACAAATAGACTAAACAGGCACACACTATGTCGACACTGGTCATAGTGCGTTTGATTCCAGGAAGTGTTGCCCTAGCTGTTTTTAGTCCTGGACATTAAATATTTAAAGGGACCAATCACAGGGTTTAATTTAATCTGAGGCCCCTCCCTCCAGGGGCGACGGGCTCCGATCACAGCCAATTAGAGGCAGATGAGCCTGACAGTAATGGGTGCTATCTGTTAGTCCCTGGAGAGAGAAAGTTTGTGTGTGTGTGTGTGTGTGTGTGTGCGTGTGCGTGTGTGTGTGAGAGAGAGAGAGAGAGAGAGAGAGAGAAAGAGAAAGAGAGCGAGAGAGAGATAAGGTGCAGAAGGGCTTGTTCACAGACACACACACGCAAATCTGCACATGGAGATGCATATGTGTACAGTATGCAAGCACACACAGACACACAAACAGTCTGTCCCTCCTTCAGCACTAATCATATTTACGAAGTGTGTGTCTGTCTCTGTGTGTATGTTGTGTGTGTCTGCGCGTGTGTGTGTGTGTGTGTGTGTGTTTGTGTGTGTGTGTGTGTGTGTGATGAGAGAGAAGGGGGACATGCAAATCTACGTTAACCTAATTATTCTGTTGGTCCCCTGTGTTTTCTCATTAGAACTCACTGCCAGCAGGGACCAGAGAGAGAGAGAGACTTAGTGAGAGGGAGAGAGATTTAATATGGGGGATTGAGCTACAAATGAATAGAGAGTAGAGGGATGGAAGGAGTGATGCAGAGAGATGAGTGTTACAGAGAGACAGAAGACAGCTTGTTGAAAAGTGTATGAGCCATAAACTCCCAGAGTGACTCATGGCTGAGGTTTCTCACCAACTGAGTACACACACACACAGACACAGACACAGACACACACACGCGCGCGCACACATATTTCCAGGCTCAAAATTGCCTAAATGTCATGACAGTTGAATGAAAGTTTATGGTTTTAGATTTTGCTTAAAAAATGTAGAGTTGGATTTTTTCCTCCTTAATAATAAAAACCTTCATTTTAAAACTGCATTTTGTGTTTATTTGTGTTATGTTTGTCTTATATTTAAATTTCTTTAATGATCTGAAACATTTAAGTGTAACAAACATGCAAAAAAATAAGAAATCAGGAAGGGGCCCAACACTTTTTCACACCACTGTGTTTCTTGTGATGTCACAGTGTTCTTCTCGTGATGTCAGAGTGCTTCTTGTGATGTCACAGCGTACTTATTGTGTTGACAGAGTGTTTCTTGTGTTGCACCATGTGCTTCTTGCAATGTCACTGTGTTTCTTGTGATGTCACATATTCCTTGTTGTGATGTCACAGAGTGCTTCTTGTGATGTCACAGTGTGCTTCTTGTGATGTCACAGAGTGCTTTTCTTTCTCAGTCTTCAAGTGCCCCTGTGAAAGTTGAATGAGGTTGAGGTCAGGTGACTGTGGAGGACAGTCCAGGACAGTCAGGACTCCTTGGTCTTCTTTGTTCTTCAATTAGTGTGTCAAAGCTTTAAGAGGTGTTTGGGCTCATTATCCCGCTGCAGGATGAATCCTTCTCCACAAAGATCAAACCAGAGGGTGGAGCATGTCTCTAAACATCAGAGTGGTGCTTCTCCTCGGTCAGGATGGGGTTAGTTCTGTGCAGGAGCCTGAAAACACCCCAGACTTGAATCTTCCAGCACCATGTTTCACTGTGTGTTCACGCTTTCTCTCATGTTCGTCTCCTTACATACACCCTTCTGTTACTGACACTAATCTATCACTGGGATTCATCAGTAAAATTGACCTTTTTCATCATCCGCTGTGAAATTCTTGTATTTCTCAGCCCACCTCAAGTGTTTGTCCTAGTTTCCATCCATATAAGTGGTTTAGAAACTGCTCATCGTCCCCTGAGTCACTGCAAGACAGCCTTCTTCTGACAGAATTACTGCTGATTGGACTCTTGCGATGTTTATTCAGTAAATTCTATATCTGTGATGGAGTTATTTTTCTCAATGAATTAATCTTGATCTATTGATCTTCTGATGATGTGCTCACACACACATTCAGGCTCTGCCTGATGGTCCTTTGGATACAAATAATTCCGTAAACTGTTTCAGAGGTAGATGCACTGTCCCTTTGAAACAGTACGTCTAGAAATCATTTGATGCTGTTAGAGGTCCTCTTTGCTAGAAATAAAATGTCAAAAGTCAACTTTCTGTGGTCTTTTGGACCCCACTGTATTTACTGCTATACATTTGTTGTGACAGTCTTTATGATGCACATTCAAAAACCTTATATCCACGTGTTCCCTGAATTGTGCTGAATCTTGCCCATTTCCGTCTACCGTTTCTTTTTTCTGCAAATGCGCGAAATGTTGCAAAACTACTTTTTCAAACTCCTCCCAGGCAATTTCACTGATTTGCACCAAAATTTGCGCAAAGTTACAAATTAATAATTTTTGTGCAAAAACAGGAAGTGTTGCATATCTCCACATTGGTGTGTCCGATTGACATGAAACTTGGGTCGGTACTTCAACACATTCCATTTAGGCTCCCCCCAAAATTTGGGAATATGACCACCAGATGGCGCTCTTAGACTCAAGATTTCTATATCTGAACATCGGCTTGGTCGATTAAGATGAAACTTGGTACAATCGTTGCCCATGGTCCCCTGAGGTTAGCTGAAGAAGGTGTCACCAATCCGGTGGCAGTCTAAGTACATTTTTGACACTGTGAACCAAACCATAACAATTAACCAAAATTTTATTCATATGGTGGTACAGACTAATGGATTGGATTGGATTGGATTTATATGGCGCTTTTCAAGTCACCCAAAGTGCCTGACAGGATTACAGATTCCATTCATTCACACACAGTCATACTGGTGGTGGTAAACTAAGATAGTAGCCACAGCTGCCCTGGGACAGACTGACGGAAGCGTGGCTGCCATTCAGCGCCTACGGGCCCTCCGGCCACCACCTCAAACATAAAGCAGTCATACACATTCACATGAGGCAAGGTGGGTGAAGTGTCTTGCCCAAGGACACAGCGACCATGATGCAGTTGGCCGGGCGGGGATCGAACTGCCGACCCACTCTACCACCTGAGCCACGGTCGCCTTCGTGCCAGTAGCTCACATATCAAAAATGACGTGTCCACCAGCATGTGGGCCTATAATCAGGGCAAACGTGTTTTGGCCCATAACTCCTATATACTATCGCATATCAAAAACGTGGTCGCTGAATTGATTGACTCAGCTGATATAGGCCACGCCCATTTTTGTCAATATTTTTTTTCCGAAATGTGGTACATCACCTGTTTCAAACTCCTCATATGCTGTCTGCCCGATGTGCACAAAAATTTGCACATAGCATCTGTGGACACCATGACAAAAATTGTCAAAATAATTTTGATATTCAAAGAACCCAAGTTATTAAATAACAGCTTCATGTTGATTTTGGTCACAACAGGTAGTGTTGCATATCTCCACATTGGTGTGTCCGAATCACATGAAACTCAGGATCCTACTTCCCCATGAGCCCCTAAGGCTCTGTGCAAAATTCTGTGCAACTCGGCCTCAGGGGGGGCACTTTTATTGCCACATTCCTGAAATAACTATATTAGGCTGCCCAAAAAATAATTATACTTTGGGAGCACATACATTATATTTTACTGAGAGCTCTGCACAAACAAAGCTACAATGTAATCACAAAATAACTTTGCTTATTTGCTAGTATTTATTTTTACATCCAATATTTACTCATCTCAATCAGTTTTCACATATGCCCTCTCACTAACTTGCTGGCTGCACTGCAGACCGCTTATCAATGCTCTTTCTCTCACTTCTGTGTGCTCACCTTTGAACACTTGGACATTGAAAGCTACATTCTCTTTTGCAAATCCCTATGAAGCACAAACTCAAAGGCCCATCTCATTTAGACCAAAAGGACCAATCTCTGATTGTATAATATACTTCCTAAGCTTTTAACTATTTACAGTGAAACTACATATAAAAATTTCGTGAACGACTTGAAATCTACAATCCTTTCTTTTTCAGCTACTTATGGAAGCGTTGTGCTTGGAAACGAAACAGCCCATCTGAATTCAGCTTCTGTTCTCCAGGTGTCCAAAGAAGAGCGCAGAGAAGAGAGAGAGAGCATGTAGTATGCAGCAGTCTGCAACGCAGACAGCATGAGTTTGTGAGAAACATATACTGAGTAAGCCGGGCTATTCTTGCCATTAAAATAGATAATAGCAATCATGCAAATATATTTATTGAGCACAAAATAAATGTTTGTTTGCTCAGATGACATTATGTTTTGCTCCCGCATCATTCATGCCATATTGGACCGCCGCAATTTATTTCTCCTAAGGTGATTCACTTTATGTTAGTAGGCCCAAAAACCACCATGTTTCCAGTTTGTAAGAGCCCTTATGTTCTGAATACTCAAAAGACACAGGGAACAATGGTTTTTTGTGGCCACTTGTTATTATGAATGAATAACACAATGAAAATACAACAGTTTGTTGCAACACATTCAATGAAAAATAACAAACTAAAATAATAAAGCCGGCAAAATAAAAACCCTCTGTTCCCAAAGTTGGCATTGGGGCCCTTTTTCGATCAATGTCAGCGTATCAGTGTACGTTTGCTTTATCCTACCACACAGTCTGTGAGGAAGGGGAATCAGGAATTCCCTCACCACTCTCAGAGTTCAATACCATTAGATTCAATGCAGCTCACCACCCAGCTCACACTAGGAATCTATGGATCTTGGGATCTGGAAACAATCTCTAGATCTCGGGAAACCTCACACGAACCCAGCAGGAAGCGCTCCAATGGATGGTGGGACGTGGCTGGGACCTCTTTTAATGATGCCACAAAAAACCTGACCTATAGACGGGTCAAAGGAGATCCAAATAGCTTGTTATGTTCACACTCTATCGGTGTAAATCATATCCATTTTCTTTGAATCATTTTCCATGAATTTTTACCAATCAATAAAACCCCTTTGCATTAGCTGGTTCAAGTCATGTTCTCAAAAAGGATTTAGTTGTACAACAAAATTCTATCTTTAGTTTAAGTGTTCATTTGCAGTTGTGAAACTATAAATATATTTAAAGTGCTTCTTATAATTTTGTTCAAGTCTTCAAAAGACTGTGGTTACATCAATAACCATTCAAAGAACTGAAGTCACATTAGTAACTAACACCAGATCATTTTACAGAAATGAAAAAATATTATATAGTACACCTTTAATTTGGTGGAAATATTGCATTAAATGTAGTAAAACATTCATAGTAACTTAGAGACATTAAGGCTAATGTGCTTAGCTATCTCTAACAGTGAGAGAATGCACTAAATATTGACCTCTTTAATTACCACAAACATAAAATAAACATCAAATAATCTCACCAATATCTTTTTTTCAACATATCTAATAAACAAAAGTTTAGGAATATAACATCCTCCTTTGTAAACAACAAATAAAATCATAAGTGTCTCAATAGTTTACATATGACACCAAATAATCATGCCAGCTAAGAGGCTAAACCCAAACAAATAGGCCTTTAGCGTCACAAAACACAGTCTTAGGCGGCTAGCACCATTAGCACCTTTTCATGGCTATCTGCGGCAATTACATGAATATCAGCTGCCTTATAATCAAACGAACGGTTTAAACATGAATATCAGGTGCATTACAATTTACCAAACAGTGTTTTCACTCACCGAGGGGTCAATCTATGAATGAGCTTAACAGTGTTTCACTTCGCCAGATCGGCGAAAATCATCCCGTCTCTCACGCTGCTCCAGTGGATGACAACAGGTTTAATCTCTGTATGGATCGGACAGCACTCGAGGCGGCAAGCGTATCAATGTCCGTAAACAGGAAGTAATGACAGGAAGCAAAACTACGGGGCTGATCACCTGGGGCTCACGGGGTTCACTGATTGGCTAGTTGGGAATCCCGTTCTGCAGAGCCCTTTGCAGCAACTTATAAAATGCAATATTGGTTGTGTGTAGAACGGTTTTAATAGTTTTTGGCACACACAACTTCAATGAATTACCTATTTATTTAAAATGAAATGAATTTTTTATTCATTTCTAAATGAAATTAATTGTTTAAGGATTTTTAATGACTTGTCAATGAATTGTTTATTTCACAATTGAAATTGATTATTTTAAAGGGAGGGTTCTAATATTAAAAGGGATGTTATTTTAGAGCCTGGACTACACATACACAATAATCTGCCATTGGGTCCGGGTAAGCGGTATGCCCCAACAGCAGCACCGATGAGCGTGGACTGCGAGGGCCCGTTCATCGCTGCTTGCAGCTTTGATTTTAAAATGTATTTATTTATTTTTCTTACAAATTTATAGACAGAAGCTGATCCCTATTACACATTAAGATAGTGGTGTAAAAATAAGTGGTGGGCCCTAATCCCCCTTTACTGTTTGCAATCTGTATTTATACTGTGTTCTGTGCATTTATACTGTATTGTGTATTGTGTATCTACACTGTGAACTGTGTATTTATTTTGTGTACTGTGTATTTATACTGTGTTCTATGTATTTATAATGGGTACTATGTATTTATATAGTGTACTGTGTATTTATACTGTGAACTGTCCCTTAGCAAAAAGTAGTTTATTCAAGTGTACAACAAGTATACTTATTTTATACTAAAACTGAGGCAGTATACTTGAAGTGTACTTTTTATATACTATATTTTATGTGCTTAAGAAAAGTATAGTGAAGTATACTTGGCTTATACTGAAAAGTATAAAGAATAGTCTAAGACTAAGTACATTAATACTTATACTTTAATACTAAAGCTTATACTTGTACTTTAGTATACTGGAACGCCCCTGTGGCGCAAAGACTCTTGGGTATTTTTGTTGTTATTGTTGTAATTATGGTTTGTGAATGTGGTTGTGAATAAGAGGATGTGTAAGACGGTTGCGGGTTAATTTACATCCTTGTTCTGTGGTTAAATTGTGTCGAGTTAACAAAGATGATAAAAATGTTGGCACCGTGAGTGAAGGGGTGTTTTCCGGGAGAGACTTCCCGTCAGTTAAGCTATCAGTGTGTGTGGTAATAAATGGTGAAATTCTGGCTAGAATTTGCTGAACTATAAGTATTAAGTGCAGATTAAGGTGAAGTCATTGACTCGTGTTTACATTTAAATTAACAGAATAAAAATGTTAATCACTACACACATTTGCATTGAGGTATTACCCCTGTTATGAACCTACATGTTAATAAACTAAAATGTGGACTAGAAGTATATACTTAGTACACTAGTAGTACATAGATGAGTGTACTTGTTGTACACTTAACAGTGTACTTCTGTAAACTTAAAATGACCCCATAAAGTATACTTAAAGTATACTTTTATAAACTTAGTTGTGTTCCAATTTAGTCCGAAGAAGTATTAAATTAGTATACTTTCTAGTACGCTACAAGTACATGGTCCATAGTATACTTGCTATACTTATACTTATACTCAAGCAAACTTAATAAAATGAACTTCAAGTATACTACTTTTTGCTAAGGGGTGTATTTGTATTTTGCAAAGTCTGATCCGCTGCAGCAACCAATCAATACCTAAGGGGGCATGTTGGCCGGTAAAAAGATTTCCATGATTTCTGCTCTCGTGTGTCCTTGCTCATTGCTCCACAGAGCACAAATAATTGGTATGGCTGCAGGATGGGGGATGGGAATGACTTCCGGTTCAAGCGAAGAATGATGGAATGACAAATAAGAGAAATAAGAAGCACCTACTGACCTCTGCTCCCTCAGTGTAACATGACCTCAAAGACATATTCAGTAGAGACTGTGCCCTCTCCTTGAGCTACTCCCTGATGCCCTATTACTGTCATCGCCCCAGCTAAGTGTTCCCTCTTATTTTGTCAGTTTCTGTCCTGTGCTTCCTGTATTTTATTTTGTTTCTCACCTTGTTGTCTCTGTTCCAGGTCCGTCACCTCCGGTCCTTGTGTCCTTCCCTCCTGTGTGATTACCTGCCCCGCCCTGATGTGTTTCACCTGTGTCTCATTGTCTCACCTTCTGTGTGCTTAAGGCCCTGTCCAGACGGGAGAAAACGATCTTTTTTTTCTCCGTCTTCCTCGTCATCGTTTTAAGAATATTTGCGTCCATACGGCTCCACTGACAACGACCGAAAACGCTGTAGTTCATATTCCAGGCCTCTAGGTGGCGCTTGACAATTACCAAAAACAGAGAAGAAGACACGAAGCATGCGCATTAAGCTTGCGCGCTGTAAACAACCAGACAGTAGACGGAGAAACCGAAAACAACAAGAGGAAGATGAAAATGGCGAGTGCAAGGAAACCAGAACTGTTTGTGTGGACCGGTAATGAGGTCGAACTGCTGCTGAGACTCACACTTAACTACAAGGCATGTAAGTTGCAAGAAAGGCTCAATATCTTCTGCAGCACGAACACGAGCATGTAGTCCGCCATTGTTGTTGTTGTTGTTATGAGACGTCGCGGGGTGGGGCGATGGCGTCATCGTTTTGGAAAGTATGCGGATTCGCCGTCCACATGAAAACGGGAGGGCTGCGTTTTCGGATTTCTACACCCTGAGACCCGTTTTCAAAAAAGTGCGTTTTCAGGCGCTGCGTTTTGAGGAGCCGTATGGACGGTCGGCCAAAACGATGCAATACGTGTTCGTTTTCGAAAAAAGGCGTTGTCGTCTGTACGGGGCCTAAGTAGTCCTCCACCTTCTGTACCAGTTTGTCTTAGATTGTCTAGCGTTCCAGCATTATTTTTCCTTGAGCTCGTAGTGTATTTTCTGGTTTCCTGACTTTTACCAGTGTTCTCTGACTTTGCCTCTGCCTGACCCTTTTTGGTACTGTCTGCCTGTCTGGACTGATCACCTGTGTACCGAACCCTTTTTGATTAAAACACCTTCTCTGAGATCTGCGTCCTGCGTTTTGGGTCCACCCTCTGTACGTTCCTAACAATTACCTACCAGTAGACTTTACAACCTCTCAAAAAGAGTAAATGTAAAAACACATAAACGACACCCTCAGTGCTGGACTCAACCGACCTTCTCTTCTCCTATTGGTGTAGGTTTCTTTTTCGTGGCTAAGAAGGACACCTCACTCCACCTGTGTATTGGCTATTAAACGCTTAATGACACCACTATTAAGAAAAAGGATTCACTACTACTCATTGATTCAGCATTCAGTCCCCTCCATCAAGCAACCATCTTTTCCAAACTCGACCTCCACAATGCCCACCACCTGGTCCAGATTCAGGAGGGAGAAGAGTGTAAAACGGTTTTCAATACCCCCCTGGTCACTTTCAGTATTTGGTTATACCCATTGGTCTCTCCAAAGCCCCTGTAGTTTTCAAGCACTTATTAGCTACATTCTCTGGGACATGCTGAATCACTTTGTTTTTGTCTACGTCCTCTTTTTCCCTTTTTCTCATTTGACAATGCTTCTCGCCCACCAGCTACCAGGACTTCTTTGTCTTTGCCTGGTCACTCACATGTTCTAGCTTTATGGAGTTCCCTGTGATATCGTATCTGACAGATGACCACAATTCAGCTCGCAGGTGTCGTAATTGTTTGTCAGGCACTGGCCGCCTCGCTGAGGTTCTCTTCAGACAAACAGGCAGATAGAGCTGGCCAGTCAGGACCTGGAATCACCCCTACATTGTGTAACTGCCAGATACCCGGCCTCCTGGTCTACTCACCTGTGTTGGATTGAATATGCTCACAAATCCTTAATCAACTCAGCTACATCTATGTCCCCATTCATGGCCTTTAACGTTTTCCAGTTTCCCTTATTGCCTGCACAGGAGACGTAGGTGGCCACCCTGTTCGTTCAGGAGCATCTCTTTCGGGACTGGGAGGCTACCCGTTCCATGCTCACACGCACTGCTGCTTGGAATCATTCCGGCAGCCAACTACCAGCCTGGCCTAAGGTTTGGCAGGCCTTCCAGGATCTGCCCCTTCAGACTGACTCCCAGATTTTTGCTCCCAGATACATTGGTCCTTATAAAATTGATAAAATCCTCAATACTTATGTTGTCCACCTGAAGCTACCTCCTAGCTGCACCCAGCTTTTATGTTCTTCCTGAAGCCTGTCTCTTCCCGCCCTTCAGGGACAAGGCTTTACATTCTTTGAAAAGACATTTCCTACTAACAAGCACTGTCTGTATCCAAGTTCCCATGTTCCTTATTTTCCATAATCACACACACACACACTCTCACACACACACACACACACACACACACACACACACACACACACACACACACACTGTAGTTTATTCTGACTCAATCACACTGTCCTGCTGCCCCAAATACTTATTAGAGCACCAAATATGGATTAGCTACTGAGTAATAGTCCCAACTGCACTACTTATTTTCTCTTTGAGTGACTTTCATTAAAAGCAGTGTTCAGCTGTTTAAGGAAGTTACTGAGCCTTCTCAAAAAAAAAAAAAAGATTTACATCATCAAAGTTGCCATTTCACACAATTACATTACACACATACAACAAGAGGTTGTCTGTGTCAGAGACAGTCTTACCTACTGGAAATGCTCTGTTTGGTTTTGGTGAGGATTGGTGCCTCAGGAGTAAAAAAAGGCAAATTCCAGTTAATATCCAGGCAAATTGATATGGCATGTTAGGATATTTGAGTTCACGCATAGAGCTCCTCCAGGAAATGGCCCCTAATCTTCAGTGTAGCGGGGCATGTGTGAATGGCTTATTGGTTTAAGTCTTTCATGGATTTTGTTGACAATAAGAGATGGGGCTGAACACTGAACTGATATCTTATATGGTATAGGCATACCAATTGCTGATGTCAGTGTGTTTTGATGTCTTTGGGGAATAGGGGAAATTCCACAAATCTTTGTCAGGAAGCAGTCAAGCATAGTGGTGGAAAAAGTTAGAACAATCCCAAGTGATGATTCAGATAGAGAGAAATGCACCAGAAGGAACTCATTTACTGCTTCACCACTGCTTACAAGAACATCATCCATAATACATCTGCAATAAGCTACAGGGAGGAGGAATCCCAGGGGAACACAGGCTGCACATATACCCTTCTATCTCTCTCTTTCTATCTCTGAATAAAGTGATGACGGATAGTTGTTGCACTTTTGAACTTTGAGGGTTACCCTCATATCATTCTGAATATACCTAGCATGGGTAAGCTCTACGGAGTCCGCCATGTCTTTCCGGGTGTAAAAAAACTATGGACTGCCGAGAGGGACACAAAGCACTACGTAGTAAGGCTAAACGCGATTTAGCTCAGAGCTCGCTTGACTGCGGAACTGAGAGGGAGCACAGGAAAAAGCACTCGTCACTAACTAACATCTAACTAACTACATCTTTACCTCATTACTTGAATCAGTAGAAATACTCGACGCTGTTGGGAAAGAGTCCATATTTTGAAAATGAGTTTTTTGTCCGTCAAGGCCACCGTAGCTTCTGGAACGTCTTCAGGACAGGAGAGGTGAGCAAATTAGTGTTGCAATGTAGAGCCTCACAGCTATATGGTGCTAAATACTCGATATATTACACACTGTCCCTTTAAGATAAGATTTAGAAATAAAGAAATAACATTGCACACCACACACCATCGCTGCATATCCACAGTCTGTGTGAGCACTCACTCAATGTAAAATGAGGCCAATAATTCATTTCCAAAGGGAAAGCTAAAGAAAAGGCCCGAAAGCCCTTTCCTAACTGTGACATCAATGGCGTCAGGAAAATTTGTCTCACAGTTTCTCCTCCTGTTTGCTTCCTTTCTTCCTATTCTATTTTCACCTTTCTACAGTGGAAGGTTGATCAGCTCAGAAAGAAATCAAATATAGTAATGCTGAAATACAAATGCCCATTAAAGCATAAAATCAACTTTGTTACAATGCGGGTCTGGATCTGCTTCGTTCTGGGAACTCAGTGACTTTAGTTTCATTTTAGAAGACAGATTACCCATTACATTTGGAGATACAATGTAAAAATAATCCGAGATTGTGGTAAAAGTCTCTACCTGTACAGAAACACTATGCTAACTCAAAAGGGAGTCAGTCTGTAGTAAATTGAGTTTGCATCAGTATTTTAGTAGTCTGCCTTTGTGTCTTTGTTTTGCTAACCCAGAGGGTTGTTTAAAGCCCCCTACAGTCAGATTTTCTCCCTGTCTAACTTTCTCAAACAGAGAATGAGGGCATGGGTAATAATCACCAACAACAAGGGAGTTTGTCTCTGCCTGTCTGATCCTGCGGTGAAGCCTCACACGAGCATTGCCTGTGACCCATGGACCTGGTCCCACAACACTGTGGATTTTGTCACGGGCCTGCCGTCCTCTGAAATGAACACTGCTATACTCTATCATGGACAGATCCTCTTAAGCTGCACATTTTGTCACCCTGCCTAAACTCCCTTCTGCTTTAGAGACCGCTAACCTGCTACTCCTCCATGTCTTCAAGCTCCACAGGATCCCTTTGGACATTGTGTCTGACAGAGGACCGCAGTTTATCTCCCAGGTCTTGAGGGCGTTTTGCCAGGCAATCGTGTGTTGGTCAGTCAAGCAGGACTTGGAGTCTACACTGTGCTGAATTTCTGACGGGCATCCCGTCTAATCATCTTCCCTGGGTTGAATATGCACACAACTCCATGGTCAGTTCCGCCACATGTATATCACCATTCATGGCAGCTTATGGCTTCCAGCGTCCCTTGTTTCCCGAGCAGGAAGCTGATGTGGTGTTTCCGTTCAGGTATCGCCAGGTTTGGCAGGCTACCCGCTCTGCCCTCCTCTGCTCCGCTGCGTGGAACAAACGCCTGGCGGACCGACACCACACATCAACCCCTTACTATGTCCCGGGTCAAAAGGTTTGGCTCTCTTCAAAGGATCTTCCACTCCAAACAGACTCTCATAAGCCAGCACCCAGAGACATTGGACCTTTTGAAATTGCCAGGATGACTTTCCTTGCAGTGGCCCGACTCAAACTCCCTCCAGCACTCAAGGTGCACCTCTCTTTTCATGTGTCATTGCTGAAGTCTGTGTCTTTTAGCACACTGAGCCCTCTATCCGACTTCTAGCGTGAGTTTCCTGATGAACTGGGTATGGAGGCTCCCTGGAGGAGCCCTTTAGGGGGTGGTTTTGTTGTTTTTGTGTTTTTCCCATTTGTCCTCCCTTCTCCCATACCTACTGCTTACCCTGTATGTGTCTGTGGGCGTGGCAGTGATTTTTTCTCGTGTTTATGCTCAGTGTCTTTTCCCTCTCTGAGCTTAGTCTCATGTTTGTATTTTGTCTGCCTTGTGAGCAGAAACGCCAGAGCCTCTCCGTTCTGCTTCCTGCCCCAATGGCTCACCTGAGTTACCTCCTCTCTGTCACCAGACAACCCTGCCTGCCTGCTCTACTCATCTGCTTTTCCCTCAAAGAATTCTGTTCCAAAATAAATTCCTTTAAACCTGATGTCCAGCCTCTGATCTTTCTATTTGGGTGTACAGAAAAACCTGACCATAACAAATTCAAATTAACTCTACAGAGCTTTTAGTGACTAATGGCCCATTGTTTTGGTTTTAAAGCTTGTGACCTTGGGTCTTGTCAACCTTGTCAGCAGCAAAAAAAAACATTTTTAAACCAACTGTATACTACCTGCTCATCACCAACCACATATAGACAAAGGTGAAGACCAGCTGGGGAACACAGTGGCACATTTATCTGCTAAAGAAACTGAATTTATATCAGGAGCTGATATATACCAAAAACAAAGCTAATAGAGAGTGAATACTGGACTTCCATTCATCAGGTAGACACAAACACAACTGCATGTTGCTCTTTTTTCATTTCTCTTGCTGAAACATGTACAGTAGTACCTATAGCAGAGATACTGTCATCAGTATGGGGGAAGAAAGCAGGCTAGTTTTGAAGTAGCAGACAGTAGCCTCATTCACATTGCCATTTGCAAGTGCGGATCCTGCGGCAATTCCCCGCCTCCTCCTCTGTGTAAAAGTTTCAGATGCGGCAAAGTGTGAAATTTCGCTCCGGCGCCTCTGGAGGTAGTATCAGGGCCATATTATTGGTGAACCAAACCAGTGCGAATGGATAAGCTGGCGGTGCGGAGCGGGGGCGTGTCGATTGTACAGTCTGATAACTGCACGGGTCCCTCACTCAACTTAATAAAGAGACATTTCCCACAAAGCAACATTACATGACGAAACAAAAGTAGTGTAGTAACTGTCTTTGGCAACTTAGATGAGGAAAACAAATACCACAGATGTACGTGGAGAAGCATCCATCCTCCTGTCTGTCCTCCCGCCCGTCCCACCAACTCTTCGTCACATTTCTGCCCAAAAAACAGCACCTGTCAGGATGTTTGGTGGGTCACGATCTCAATCACATCACATTATAATAGCATCCATATGATTATAAACTGTCCGCAGGTTTAGATTGACAGGGGGACACCAGGGGAAAACACCTTGAAAACACACAAACGTCATCATCATGACGTGTAACTGTAACAATCGGAGTTATTGAATGTAGTGCCACTAGGTGGCGCCTCTTTTTGTTTAATTGATAATGTAACCTGTATCTAGAAGAAGAGGAGTTGTATTTCCGCTCCTCCATGTGTAAAGATGCCGCCAGCAGAGTGAAGACCACTTTTCATTTTACTTTAACTTGTGATGTATGCATGTATGCATGTGATAACTAGTGCCGTGAAGACCTGGCTTGGTATGGTCTGTATAGTGGAATAAAAGTACGTGCAGGAATCCCACATGTTGCCTGCCGTGTCTTTGAGCTAACTGGATGTTAGATGTCGTGTCCCCAAGTGGCCAAAATTAAATGCAGCATCAAAACTTTTAATCATTTTATTTTGATCTTCTTTCAAGTAGCTCATGATGCATCAAACTGGCTGCAATGTTGTTTCAGATGTGTCAGACCAAAAGAATAATGAGCTGGAATTATTGTATAGACACAACAGCACTCATCAAGTCCTTGATTTAGCTCTAATAACAGAGACACTTCTTGGGTTTTTATTTTAGAAACAGAAACAGAAAAAGCTGGAATACCATGTTAGCGTTTCCCAATGACGGTGTTACTGACAAGGCTACCGCTAATGGAATGCTGCTACTGTCCAAAGCAAAGAACAAATATAAAAATCCCAGTTTGATCTAGAAACCCTGATCTCAGTGTTTGTGAAAAGGCAGAGTAAAAACAACCAGTTCTGTACTTAAGTAGGCAGGTTTTGTAGAAAGAATGCCAGTTTGGAACCATCTCAAGTCCAGGTGGTAAGAGGAAATACAGATCAACGGGGTAACAGACTTTGACACAAAACGGGAGTGCACTCCACCCAGTGTATGTCCATCCATTCACTCATGTTTTACCTCGGTTTCTAACACTCTCCCTCCTTACCTTCTTTGCCTCCTTCATCAGCGTCATTCTTTTTCTTTTGCACTGTAGTGTCACAGTTATTCCAGTTGTTCGACTGTTACCTGGGGATAGTGATGGGGGAAAACAGTGTCTCTTTCTGTTTTGGTTGTGCAATGGCAGATGCACCTCCATATACAGTTGAGGCCAAAATTATTAGCCCCCCAGGAATTATGGAACATTTTCCTAAAATTCTTTAGTAGCAGACAGTAGCCACATTCACATTGCCATTTGCAAGTGCGGATCCTGCGGCAATTCCTCGCCTCCTCCTCTGTGTAAAAGTTTCAGATGCGGCAAAGGGTGAAATTTCGCTCCGGCGCCTCTGGAGGTAGTATCAGGGCCATATTATTGGTGAACCAAACCAGTGCGAATGGATAAGCTGGCGGTGCGGAGCGGGGGCGTGTCGATTGTACAGTCTGATAACTGCACAGGTCCCTCACTCAACTTAATAAAGAGACATTTCCCACAAAGCAACATTACATGACGAAACAAAAGTAGTGTAGTAACTGTCTTTGGCAACTTAGATGAGGAAAACAAATACCACAGATGTACGTGGAGAAGCACAGACTTTGACACAAAACGGGAGTGCACTCCACCCAGTGTATGTCCATCCATTCACTCATGTTTTACCTCGGTTTCTATCACTCTCCCTCCTCACCTTCTTTGCCTCCTTCATCAGCGTCATTCTTTTTCTTTTGCACTGTAGTGTCACAGTTATTCCAGTTGTTCGACTGTTACCTGGGGATAGTGATGGGGGAAAACAGTGTCTCTTTCTGTTTTGGTCGTGCAATGGCAGATGCACCTCCATATACAGTTGAGGCCAAAATTATTAGCCCCCCAGGAATTATGGAACATTTTCCTAAAATTCGTGTCAATGTTTTCAGCATTGATAAAGCTTGATATGATCAAACATTCACAAGTGCTATTTAGTAGCTTTTGGTACATTTTGGAATATAACATATGTTTTTAGGCTTGCTTTATATCAAATATAGTGAAAAATGGGGTGGTCAAAAATATTAGCCCCATGATGGTGTGGTCAATAATAATACCCCTATGTGAATGTATGCTTTGAAAACACACCTAATTAACCAATCAGCTTTCACACCACACCTGTACAGTCAACTGGCTTCCTAACAACACCTGAACATTCAAGCAGCATAAAAGGACTCCAAGGAACAGGGCACTTGAACACATTATTGAGAGGGACTACTCTTACTCACCATGCCAAAGTCAAAGGAAATCAGTCTTGAGCTCAGAAAGAAAATAGTGGAGGCTCATGATAAGGGGGAAGGCTATATTGCCATTTCTGAGCATTTCACAATGTCCAGAACCGCTGTACTTAGCATCAAGTACAAGGAGACAAATTCTGTAAGAAACAAACCTGGGTGTGGTCACAAGCGCCTAACCCTAACCCTAAGATTTCAAGAACTCTGGAGAGGAAAATAGTCAGAGATGTCAGCAAGAAGCCCCGGACATCTGCCAAGATGATTGTTGCTGATCTGGAGTTGATGTTTCAAGGAACACAGTTGTGAGGGCTCTTCATCATGGTGGCCTTCAGGGCCATCGTCCCAGAAGATCCCTTTTACTCAAAGAGCAGCATATCATAGCCAGACTGAGGCTTGCCCATGAACATTCGAAAGGTAAAGATGAGTTTTGGAAGTCTGTGCTTTGGTCTTATGAGACTAAACTGGAACTATTTGGGCACATGGATGTTGCTTATGATTGGCGAAGAAAGGGAGAGGCCTTCAACCCTAAAAACACAGTTCCCACTATGGGGCTGTTTTGCAGCCTCAGGCACAGGGAGCCTTGCTCAGATGCATGGCATCATGAAAAGAGAAAATTATGTTGACATTTTGAGGGATAATAAGCAGAAATCTGGTCGTAATCTAGCCTTAGGTCGTCGTTGGGTCTTCCAACAAGACAATGACCCAAAGTATACATCGACATCTGTCCAATTGTACCTGAAGGATCCAAAAACCAAGGTCCTGGAGTGGCCCGCACAGAGCCCAGACCTCAATCCTATTGAGAATCTGTGGCGGATGCTCAAAGTAAATGTCCATGCTTGGAAACAACGCCATTTGGACCAGCTGGAACAATTTGTAATGGAAAAATGGGCCAAAATCCCTCAGTAGACCTGTGCCAACCTAGTAAAGAACTACTACTAATGTTATTGTCAGTTGTTGCTCAGAAACGGTACACTATTGACTATTAATGGCCAGGGGGCTAATAATTTTGGCCATCTCATTTTTGCCCTTTCTTGTTTCAACTCAGTGTATCAATAAAATATCCTAATCAAACTTAGTGGACATTTTGTCTTTGTTGTTTTGGAAACAAATACACTATAAACACTTGTTAATTGTCATTTCCATGGAGAAATCAAGAGTTTTGTCTAATTTCATAAGGGGGGCTAATAATTTTGGCCTCAACTGTAGCCAAATACCATAGTATAAATAAGGCACATAGGGAGCCATTTTATATGCTGATGGTTGCATTTTTCTAATGTCATTACACTGTCACATCAGTATTTACTTCAGAATGACAACTTAAAGCAAAGATGTTGTCTATTTCCAGTTTTAAATAATAAAAATGCTTTAGAAAAATACAAACAACTCACCTACAACAAAATGTATTATCACAAGAGTCCAGTCACCAGAGTACATTACGTTCAGGATCAATAACCACACAGCTACAACTTTATTCTTGTCTTCTGCTTTAAAACTGATAGGCCTTTTTTTCTACCAGACATTTAAAACGTGTCATAGCAGGAAAAGCACAGGTGTAATCAATATCACTAAAGCTGGCTGCACTCCATTTAGATAGCATTTATTGTGCATGATGGCTCACCGGAATGACTTACTTGGACACTTCAATGAAACAGAGCCATGGTTAATGTAATAAGTAACACCTGCGTTTCTCCGGGTAATTAGTACAGTTCTCCTGCACTTGTATTTTTGGTGTGCTCACCTATGGTAATTATTATTGCATTTCCAATACATCCATGTTAAGTTTAATTGATTACATTTCCCAGTTCCTCTCTATTGTAATATACTGTATTACATGCACTCATCAGCACAAATGCGAATGCTTTTCAGCAACTGAAAACTCAACAATTGACCCTCAGAAACTGCATGTGCTGAAGTCAATCCAGCAGAGTCAAGCACACTTCCCATATATGTCCTCCTGTTTGTGGCATGATGCAGTGCTTCAGTGATTACATGCCTGGGGGACTTGGGCTCACAGGAAAACCGGCTCTTCAGAGCTTTTGCATCTATTTGATAAAGAATCTGTTTGTCTCTAGATTAGGAATACAGCCTCTGAAAGCAGCATATACCATTTTAATTCTCTGCCAAAAAAATAAGAAAAGCAATGACAGGCATATTCTCAATGTAAATTAAGATTCTAAATGTTTTGGGGGAGTAGGGATGCAACAGTATGAGATTTTCATCGAATGACCACCATCTCAGAAAATATCACAGATTCCTGGTATCATGGTAAACAGTATTGCGCAGTAAATTTATGTTACGTAAGTAAAGCAATTAAGTCACTTATTAGAGTAGAATAGAATAGAATAGAATAGAATAGAATTACTTTATTGATCCCAGACATGACTAATATCACTGTTGTAACACAAATCAGATCATTAAGTACATTAACTTACTTACATACCATAACTTATACTGACTTGACTTCTGCCCTATCGCCTCTGTGCTCCTAATCTCGACTTTTCTCGCTCTTTATACTCGTGCACTAGAGGGGTGCTTCAAGAAGTGATGCTAGAGGGGTAACTACAGCCTCAAACTTAGAAGCATAGGGCTACTGACTAGGCTGCTGTTGTTGACTTGTGCGTGAGATCAGGCAGGATAATCATCCATTTTCATACCTTGTCGATGGTCTACTGCTGCAACCTTATGGAGGAGTAGCTACTTCAGCTACCAGTTACATTTCAGGCATTTATTTTACGTAGTTACATGTAAACTTGGAAGCTTAGGACTGATAAATATATATTGTGTTTATTGCAGCTGTTATCTGGAAGGATGTGGAAGATGCATTTGGTGCATACTTTAGAAGTTAACAAGGAAATGAAAACAAAAAAGCTGCAACATTGTGAACAAAAATAAATATTTCTCTGACAGTATAATGAAATCAACAAACAATTAACATCAATGCCTTGAACCCCCACAATTCAATGAAATTACAATTAATACCCGTAATGGCCTCAGCTATAGCTTAGTTTTCCTAATGATCTCAAACACACTCATGCAGTCAGCATTTGTCATCTTAACATGATTTTTTTCTGGAACACAAAGTAGCTTTGAAGAACACTGGATCATTGCTGTTGTATCAAGTGCCTGGGCTTGACTAAAGCCATAACACAAGCATACGGCTCATAACGCAATTCAGTTGTTATGTTGCAATGTCATTCTGTATTCAGCAGATTGTTTAGTGATGGCTGCAGTCTGAGCCTGAAAAACATGTGTCATAGGAATGACATCAAAAATATTTGGTAAAATTAAATCATAAGGTGATGAGGTGAAGAGTGGAGGAACCAGAATGGATAGTCTCTCCTCTATAGTGTGAGTGGGGAAGAAGCAGGAATTGGAAATAGAAAACGTGTATCATGGTTTGAGAGGAATAGAAATTTTAAAATTGTAAAATTATGTGAATGTGTTTTTGTTCAGACACGTTTGAAGCTAACTACTAACTTTTTCTGGTTTCTGGTTGGTGGGTCTCTCATTACTGTGTTACTCTCCATTTGCTCTCACACATAAATGCACTCTCTCTCTCTCTGAGAATTGATAACGTACTTATCATATACTTACACAGACAAAAGACCTTATGTAATCTAGTGTTGTAGTCAAGACCACACCAACCGAGACCAAGACATTACCGAGACTAGAGAGTACCGAGACCAAGACTAGGCCAAGACATTTGGAGGTCGAGAACGAAACAAGACCAAGACCTTTCTTTTGAATGTGTTTTAAACCATTACTTTTGCCTGATTTATATTTTACCCATACATTATTCCTCAATGCCTGTTCTTTCTATACTAGCAC
This sequence comes from Diplodus sargus, assembly GCA_903131615.1. Taxonomy (NCBI): domain Eukaryota; kingdom Metazoa; phylum Chordata; class Actinopteri; order Spariformes; family Sparidae; genus Diplodus; species Diplodus sargus. Next base: position 135,972 of record CAEMYA010000779.1, on the reverse strand, counting down.
ACACAGCTCCAGTTTGATTTGACAAAGCCTTGTGTGTGTATCACACATTTTGGGGGAGAAATATGGCCCATTTCATCGATGTTGTTCTGTTATCTTGCTTGTGACAACAACGCCATGTGAGCTAACGTTAGCAAGCTAACTTAGCTGTAGGCTAATATAGTCGGTGCTTTGAAAGTTAGCAAATAAATGCCTAAAACGACCATGGAAAGAGTTGAGCTTATTTTTGCTTATTGTCTCTGGATGGGGGAGTTGAAATTTGCCAAGACTTTTGATATAACATCAGGGGTGTCACTAGGTTTTAAGAACAGGGAAGGCTTAGCCACCGAGAGATGCACAGGATGAGAGCGAACGTAGCGTGCAAGCACAGCATTTCATAAACAGCTAACAAAAACTGAGAAACTATTTATTATTATCATTTCAGTCTTTTTATTATACAGTACAAGAACAAACACAGGTTTGCATAGTAACAGTATGTTTACAGCATTAGGGGACAGCCTTCAATTCCGACACCCCTCCATTGCGAAACCCCTCCTTTCCGAAACACCCCCACTCCGAAACACCGCTGTTCCGAAATCAAACACCACTATCTGTGGTGCTGAAATCCACACTTCCAGCCGCACTCACACAATTCTGAAGTGGGTTACGGTTAGGGTTAGTTCGGAGTGGGGGGTTTCGGAATGGAGGGGTTTCCCCAATAGCCTTTTCGGAATATTTTCGGAAAGGCGGGGTGTAACCACAGCATTATTGTATTGTGAGTCTCACAGCACAATAATTGTGTGCTCCCACATATTTTGAAGTCGCACAGATTACGGGCACTTGTGACTAAAATGGTTGTAATTTCAAACTCTGAAAAATATTACTTAATTACTTGAATTAAAGTAATATTATGATACTCTTGAAAATATTTGGGTCAGGCTAATTTGGCTTTTATACATCTTGGCTTTCTCCACTTTCTAATCATTACTCTCCTGAATGAAAGCTCAAGTTAAATAAGTCTTATATGGTGCACCTTGACTGAAATGTTTCGTAGTTCATATTCATATTATTCCAAGACTCTCTGCATCACAAATGACTCTGATGATCCTGTGAAATCCTTTGGACTCACCTTTCCAGTAGAGGTCTCTCCCCTCTCACTCCCTGTGCTCCTCTGCCCTGACTCCTACAGGTCAATAAGGGTGGTGGAGTGATTATTATTAGTGTATTATTATTATTATCCACTGATGATAATCATACCTGAATGAGCTCAGCTCCTGTTTCACGGTGTGCATCCATGCGTAAAGTGAGAAACACAGCTGATGCTCCGGAAGGAAGTCACACCAAAGATAGTATATGGTAAAAAGAGTGCACACTGAACTCTATAAACAACCAGGGCCTTCACAATGCAGTTCAGACTAACTAGCAAGCTAAGTAGCAGCGTTCTCTTTGGAATGTCACTTTTGACCACGAAACAACAAAGGTGAGACGTGCACAGAGATTGTCTATAGTGTGCAAGCTAGCTTTTTATTTATCAAACAGGGAGCACTTGGTTTATTAATCACATGGGACTTTCTGCTGTTAGCTGGGGGCTGGAGCTAACTAATTGTTACTACCAGTGGTGATGAATACTTACTTTCTTGAAAAACATTCTTATATCCATTCTTCTTCATTCGCATTCGTCTACTCATGCTGCTCTAGTCGCTCTGTGTGCTTCAAGGTACACCGCTGCAGGTACCGAGTGCAAACAAGGTCGAAAACGGGGACTGGATTTTCAGTGATGTGGGCATTCTCTATATAAACAAGTGGGATGGATTGGATAACGACGCACTGAAGGGGCTCTCTACCTTACACTATGAAGTGAAGGGAAACTGACAGATTTATCTTAAGTGAACAATGACAGCTTATATGATTATTTATTTAAACTCATATTCTGGCCACTTCATATTTAATTTGTTTGTAAAAAAAAATATATATATATATACATTTTTTTTATATATAAAAACACCAGATTATTTAGGGGGTCTTAAGAATATTTTAAAATAGGCCTAATGACGCCACTGTATAACATTATTGTTAAACTTTGTATGGTAACTGTTAGCTTACCGGTCTTTATGCTTCCTTTCGAGGTGACGGTAAAAGTTTGACATCATCCCAGCATTTTAGCTGAGCAGAGCATTGCAGTATTTGAACACTGCCAAGTGTTTTCATTTACTTTTACAAATAAACTCCTTGTGGTGTGTAAAAACAAATGTAATTATAGCCGAGTTGGCAGACATCTTTCCTTACCAGCAATAGGTGATTTGCTATTTTTTTTACAGAGGGGATGGCCCAATGAGAGCACCACCCTGCTCTGACACACCTATGTATACCTCCCAAAGGACATTGTTGCAGGACACCTTAACCATAACTGTGACATTTCTAATTCCACAATTCTATTTTATCCAGTTATCTTCCTTCTCTACCTACCACAACTGTCTTTTTATAACTGTATTAAAGTAATGAGTAAATACATCTTTAAATTGTAGCAGTGGACTGAGTTTATTCAGGCAGGGTTTTCTCATGTTTCTCACAATACACTTCAAACAGTGTAATTTTAAGTTACATGTCACTCATAAACCCTTGAAATTGTTTACCACCTAAATGCCTTGAAGGACACAAAATGAACATTGTGCAAAAGAGCCCGACCAATTTATTTATAGCCAGATATATCAATATCAGCCTATATATTGTCTGATATCACGACCGTATGTTAAAAACTACAAATACAGAATGGAGAAAGTCACTCCAGCAGAGTGTGTTTCAATGAGGAATAAAACAGCGGGTGTCAGGAAATGCAACAGCTACCTCACTAATGGTTAAACTGCAGCACAAAAATGACAATTACCAACATAACATGACAACAAAACAAGCCATCACATCCTGAACAGACACACTAAAAACACTTCCAAAAAGTAACTTTGTTGATCTGGGAATTTTTCGTTTTTATACAATCGGGAGTGCACAGGGTGTTGTATTTTGAAAATTGGCCGGATGCTCTATGCCGTTCCTGCGTCTCTTACTTCCTGTTGGCGCGATCTGCGCTGTGCAGCTTGTTGCAGCTTAGTGCAGGTTGTTGCAGCTTTCATGAAAAATAAACCAGGCAGCCAGATCGCAAGGATGGAGACTCATGTCAGGTTAACGAGGGGGATGCTTTTTGGTAATTTTGCCAAGTATTTAGTCCACAAACGTCTTCTCGGGTCGGACGAATACTGAATCAATACTGTGTGCGCTTTGTTCTTCTATGCACTCCGTTCCTCACTTAGTTCCGTCATTTCCTGTTTTCGTGTTTTGGATTACTGGCAAGAGACTAGCGGCACCCGCTGTGAAGGAGGCTTATTGCATCTTGCACAGGGGGCAGAACGTACACGCTACAGTGGAGTAGGCAGCACGTCGAAGCGGTGTGTTCAATGCAACTTTTCTGCCAAACAGGTCAGACGAGAGGCAACAGAGTGGTCAGAGAGTGGTCAGATAAGGCAGTTGGACGTCTGGGTGGTGTGTAGGGGCCTTTAGGTGTTCACACAGCCGCTTTCCTCCTGTAGTCTCCATACTCTGTGTGCAGAGGGGCATGTCAGTCAATCTCACATGGACACCGGGCAGGTAGCAGCTGCAGCTGAGGGAAATCTTTATACTACCAATGATTTGAAGTTATTAGCTGTTTTTGAGAGGGTCCCTTTTCACCCTTATCAGTAAGGCATGGGCAAAAAGCCTATCAGCGTCGGTCTTGACCGGTCTCGTTAAAAAAAAACAGAGTCCGCCCAGTCCGAAACTGAGACAAGACAGAGTAAAAATGCCCTTGATTCCAAGACAAGACCAAGAACCTCAAAAAATGGTCTCGAGACCAAAACCGATCTCGAGAACTACAACACTACTGTAATCCCACCCTTGAAAGCAGGGTTAGTGGGCTCCATGCTAACACTTTAGCATGCACTTTGTCACGTGATAGAAGGTTGCATTTACAGACATTCAACGCTTACGTAGCATTCTCTATGCTTGACTCAAACTGTTAAGGCAGGAACACACTGGCCCAACCGTTGGACATCTGAAACGTTTGGGGAGACTCGGACAAGGTCAGGAACAAATCTGTTCGATGTGTTCAGCTGCGTTGGAAGCTTTTGGATGTTGTCTGCTCCGATTCAACATGCGAAGTCTGAGAAGTTTGGCTGTCGGCCATCTGAGCCATTGGAGTCTCTGATTGGTTGTGTATGACCATTCTGATTGGCGGTGTGCTTGCGAATCAGCGTGGTGGGTGGGAGAGGCGGATACAATACTAGCACCACCCTCTTATTGCATCTTGCGCAAGCGCAGAACGTACACGCTACTGTGGCATTGGTAGCACATTGAAGCGGTGTGTTCAATGCAACTTTTCTGCTGAAAAGGTCAGACGAGAGGCAACGGAGTGGTCGGATAAAGGCAGTTGGCTGTTGGTTTGAGTCTGGGCGGTGTGTGGGGGCCTTTACCTCACGCAGCTGGCAGTTCATAAACTGTTTTTTGCAAGTAAACAAATCCACTTCTTCGGCCCCTCCCTGGTCTTCTGCTGCTCCTCTCTGGGACATTCATCCTCCAGACTCCAGAGCCACCATATTAGTTAACTAGCTCGATTTTGTCACTGCCACTGTTCAGCTCCATAACAGTTTCTTTGCTAAACCTTCACAGAAACTCAGCTGTATCATAAAACTAAACATAAATTGGTTTGAGAGTTAAACGTGTACGTATTTACAAACATATCTGTGGATGTGTGAACTTCATTGAACATGTTCAGGGCTTGAACTTTGTCCCAGTGCAAATCTAAAACTGTAGTGTCTATTTTGTCCAAAATGTTACCGTGGCTGGATTTGTTGAATTTGTTTGAATAGTATCCCCAGATGATATATCTTAATTGAATTTGCTAAGCTTATTCCTCCTCCACAGTGGTGTAACCATTCTGACTTTAATTATTTGAAAATCTGCTTTGCATCACCATCCTGTAAATCACACTACTCTATAGCCCCCTCTCGTGCTCTGTAATTGTTATGGGATTTAATGAGCATTCAAGCTGGCAAGCAAGATTTTTTTGTTTGAATGAATATAATGTTATCTAAGGCAACTGTTGGTCGTCATTGTAATGACTATAGAATGACACCATTGTGGTCAGATTGGTTCACTATAAATTTCTCTTTCACTATGTAGTTTTGTGTGCCACCAGACACAAAATCTCCGGGGAAATGGAGAACAATACCCCTTGGAAACGCTACAGGGGTGTTGTCTGTTTCCACTTTAAGGAAGTTTTGTGTCCTATGCAGGAAACTAGGCCATGGAAATCAGAAAGGTGTATGAGGATGTAGTGTTTGACATAATAATTTGGTCACCTACCTGCAGTTATCGTTTGCTTAACCATCTATGATTGGAAATGAAATGGTCACCTGAGCGAATGCTTGTCTCTCCACCAGCTGCGCCATGCCACATTTCAGAGGTGGACAGCAGCCATGTCAATTTGCACAGAGCACATCCAATTGAACTGAAACCTTAACTCAGCTCCTCCATGAAGCTTCCTGTCACTCTCTTCATTTTTTGTTGTTCCGTTCTTTTTTCACAAGTTTAAATTGTTAAGGAAATGTAATTCATTGCATTAAATTTTAACACACTTGAAAAGGACATTATTTTATGTGCTTGCACACGCGTGCATGTGTGTGTGTGTGTGACGCCTTTCCTGTGGGCAATGTAGCTTTGTATGATTAATAGGCCTTTAAGTGTGATGAAGTGACTTTTGCCATATAAACTGGCAAAAGCGTGTGTGTGTGTGTATGTGTGAGTGAGAGAGAGACAGAGAAAGAGGGGGACTTTTTAATAGTCATTGCCGTAGGGAGAAGCTATGCATGTGACCTATGACCTCTGACCATGGCTAAAAGATGGTCCCTCACTGACACACATACAATAGCTCACATTCTCAATAACAGATTTATATAGTCAAGCACAGGAACACAGATACAAAAATTCTCTAGCTACCTATGTAAAGTCTCTACACACACACACACACACACACACACACACACACACACACACACTGAGGGTGTCAGTGGTAGGTGTCGCTAGGCAGATAATGGTGAGGTGACAGGTCAGGAGCTTAAGGAAGGGTTCGAGAGTTAAGAGGTTCAGTGGGGGGACAGCACTTTGGCTGATTGGTTATGGTCCCAAGGGATGGGGGAGGCACTGCGACATGACATCATACTGTCCTAAGAGAGGGAAAGAAGGGAGCAGGCGATAAAGAGAAGGGCGAAGGTCAGATGGTCATAAAAAGGATCATCGGACAGTGTCAAAAACACCATCTGCATGAGGTCAACATCTCATTATCATCAAGCATCCTGGTGAAATTTACAATTCACAATATAAGTCTTTTTAGCCTCGGCTACTTTCTCCAGAAAATGTACATTACTTAGAGGTCGACTTATTAGGATTTATGGAGATCTATTGACAGAAATGAAAAATGTATATTCATAATTCTGTTTTAATCAGCGTATAAATGCCTGAAACCAAGATCTGTTGTGTTTTCGTAACCTTAGAATTAGTTGTTTTTATCTACAGTAGTAGGTCCTCTTCCATATTGCACTATACACTAGTTAGGGGTGTAAAGATTCACTGATACGAATCGCTAACCGTTTTTAACGTTAACGATACGACTACATCGATACGCGGACCCCTGTAACGATATAAATTTACCATGAACCGGCAGATGGCCCAATAATAATGTTACGTATCGGTTGATGGAAGCTTTGCTGCTAATTCTGCAGAGCGCCTCTCAACTCTTGTAAAAGGTTAAAGGTCAATGCGAGTTTGTAAGAGATTTGGATTTTCTAAGAAGTGTCAGGCCTGGGCTTGAAAGAGGGCTCAGATGCAGTGTCGGAGCAATCAAAGCAGGCTCTTAAACAGAGTGACAAACAAACAGGCTATGAAAATCTCTTCCTAATCTAGGAATGCGAGGAATCGACAAAGAAACAAAACACACAAACAAAACACTGAGGCGAAGCACCTCAAAGCAAAATCAATAACAAAAATTCACTCCAAAGGAGGCAAAGAAAAAGGCTATGAACTAAACTACTCTGTGAGGCTTGGCTATGAAAATTTATAACAAAAAACACTCCAATGGAGGAAAGCCAATTGGCTACAAACTTAAAGTACGCTACATGACTGAGCTGTAAAAATTACGACACAAAAGAGGACTCAAATGGAGGCAGACAAAATGGCTATAAACTTAGCGCATCTACAATACTGAACTGAGAAAATGATCAACACAAAATCACTCTTCTAAGATGAAAACGGATTCAGAATACAAACGAGGTAAACGTTGCTTGGAACAAGATGAAGACTGTGAAGACTGGCTGGGGTGCACGACTGTGCATTCTGGCACAGGACAAAGGGAGACGCAGACTATAGGCATGTTCAAGTTGAAGTTGAACTGCTGACTGCCCAGTCATCTGCAAGCAACATGGCAGCAGGCAAACACCGCAAACTCAGCCAAGTCACGTCACATCTACGGGAAGAGAGAGTGTCCAACTTCATAGCAACGTTTGTAGCCCCGCCCCTGCAGTCGCTAGCAGATCTCGCTGATGCAGTCGGTCAGCAGGAGTTCAACTTGAAAGCGTCTGCGCAGCGCTGAGTGAGGGTAATGGGGAACAGGTGGACACAATCAGGAATCACGGGAGACGATAAGGCCAGTGACACATGAGGAAAGGCAAGTGACCTGAAATGAGAGGAGAGTTACTTTTCAAAATAAAACAGGAAGTCATGGAACAGAAACTCAGGGCAAGACAACCCTCACCGTAATGTGACAAGAAGGAGGGACATTTGGACAAATGTCTGGCCAGATGTGAGGTCTGTAGAACAGCTAGTAAGTACAGCGGTGGCACGACAAATCTGAAAACTCACTTGGTGAGACGGCATTTCACAATGTGGTTAATATAGACACAGATTCAATATTTAACTGTCATTTATCATCCGATTAAGAGCGTTACATACATTGGCAGGTATAAACACTCAATACAGATTGTTTCGCTCTAAGTCGCCTGGAAGGTCTAAAAAAAAAGATCGCTAACAGCACAAGCCGCGATGCTAATGCTAATGTTTTCATACTGTTTATATGGATGCTTATACTTCAGCTAACTCAGTTAAGCGATAACTGCAGCACAGTTATGATAGCATGGTGCCTCTGAAGGAAATAAACTCTGATCTTTAAACCTGTAAAGGAGGATTCCGCAAAGAAAGGACGCTTTTTCTTTTAACTTGGTTTTATCTATTTCATTTACATTTATGGGTATGTGTTACATGGTATATGGTTTAAAGACTACCAAGTGAATGTTCTGGAGAGGCCGAGTCAAAGCCCAGACTTCAATCCATTAGAGAATTTGTGGCTGGACTTGAAAAGTTGTTCACACCCGATCATATGTCTTCCAAATTAAGTTTATAAATGTGCTTTTTCATTTTTAGAAGGTGGTGTGTAGATGTTGTTAAAATGAGACAAAGAATGAAATTGGCTGACAACCTTGAACTAAGAATCTTTTCTCATTGAGAAGGAATTCAGTCTTCAGTCATCATTATCTGTCCTGAGGGTTTCAATCACAAGTGGACAACTCTGAACCCCTCAGTTCACACTTGGCATTAACATATGTCTCGACAGTATGTCTCATGTGACTACTTGTGATCAGATCTCACTTCCCTGCTCATCATGTAAATTAACACATGTATTACTGGGGCAGACAGATACAATATTTTTAGACAAAGAAAGAAATACATTTATGTATAATGTTTGCTGAATTAACAATAAAGCCCAAATAGTTTTTTTTCAAAGGGAATCTGGGGACTTTCTCCAAGGGTGACAAAGAAGTAACCTATTAGATTCTGTCTTTCACTTTACTTTAAATCTCCAGCCTATCGTACAGGGCTGGCTCTGTGAATGCATGTTCCAAGTATGCACTTATTTTGCCCTTTGTTTGTAAATATCAGTTTAAGTGTGGAATTATGTATAGTTTTGCATGTCTGTGTTGGGAATCGTTATTGATTATTGATTATTAATTAATATTATTATTAATTAATCAAAAATTATTATAGTTGATTAATGAAACCTAGGTAACTATGAGTCATTAATGAGCACGGGGCACCACCCTGGAATCAGGGATCAATAATCAAATGATTTACCTTTAAGTCTCATAGCCTGGAAATTGGTCAACTTGTCAATATTATGAAATTATCAATAATTAGACAAGAGGGAAGGCGTGAATCCGAGCACTGGCCATCTCAACCAGCAGTTATTACAATATGGGATTGTGCAAAATAATCACAGATGCTGCTCAGTTAAAGTCAGCAGTGTTTATTAAAGCTTACTCCATAGAACAAACCACCTACTTTAACAAACAACAATTTCCTTCACAAAGCAAACAACATCAAAACACAAGCAAGCCAAACAGGTCCCTGGGTGGAGGCGTGTGTGTGTGTGTGTGTGTGTGTGTGTGTGTGTGTGTGTGTGTGTGTGTGTGTGAGGAAGTCCCCGACAAAGACTACAAAGATGGCCGAACGTGACTTGGGAAGTCACGTTCACCGGACTACAAATTAGTGGGCGTGATTCAGGAAGTCTCGTCGAAGAGACTACAGGAAACACCGGACGTGACTTTGTGTCACGCGAGAACGTGAATTCCGAGGGGATGAATTCAGATTCACTGGTTCATGTACCTGGAATTCAAAAATGGCGGCAGTGACTGTGTCGACTAAAGGTGATCACTACACTTGCGCGCAAGGTTTGAACAAAGGCAGCGGTTGCGCCGTCTTTGCTCTCATGTGCGGTTTGGTCACACGAGGGTTGAATTTACAGGGATGATACCCACAGTTCCAAAATGGTGGAAGTCCGTCTTTACAGTCAATGAAGGGAATATGCTGGACACACGTCTTATGTTACAGCGGGGTTCTTAACTATAAGTTACAACAGGTCGCTCAAAACAGTGCGTGTATCTCGGTGTGTGTGTGTGTGTGTGTGTGTGTGTGTGTGTATGTGTGTGTGTGTTAGTAAAAGAGGGAAGAAGCTAAGCGGGGCTTAGCAGACAACAAAGAAACGACCATGTGGTGCACAGCGGTCGTCTCTCCCTCGAACAGTGGCCGGCAAGCGAATCGAAGTTCGTTTGTCGTCCGCTGATCGAGCCGGAATACGACGTATTGTGGTCACACACGGCAGCAAGCCTGTACAGGCTGGATTAGCCTGAATGAGCTCCTAGCGAGCTTAGCAAACACAGCTAGCACACAGCACAGGTAACCATAAATCGGACTCGGCGGTCCTTTCACAGCAAAACAAATGCACAACAAAGAAAAACAACACGCTATATACTATCTGGTTCTGCACAAACAAAAGACCTCTTACTGTAGATGCCGCGTGGGAGCGGTAGCGTGGTGGCCCGGCTAACTCGAAGCTCCAATTCGTTCAGGAGGCGAGCGCGGGATCAGACTGGAGCGTTCTCACAGCTGACGGCAGGCTGTAACACAGCGATCGGTCGACTCAAAGGAAGGGACGGTCTCGTTCCTTCTGACGACTCTTTTCCTCCTTCTGCAGGTAATGAGGGAACGGCTGGGTTGTGCAGCGTTCCTCTCGGGATCCAAAACAATTCTGACGAACGTCCGAACAAAAATGAAAGTGAAACAAAAACAGTCTCTGTCTCGTCCAGCGAGGAGTAAACTGAAATGAGCTCAAGCAAAGATGAAAAATTGAAAAACGTCTCTCAAAGTTGTACCCTTATGGCAGCAGTTGCGTGAAACTGAGGTCTCACAACAACAGAAGCTCCCGGGGATACAAAGAACAAATGTGCTGCGTGACCTTTTAACGTGGGTGTGACGTCATTGTGATCCTGGCGGAGCTTCCTGGCTCACAGCCAATAGGGACCAGGTGACGTCTTTGAGGCAGTTCAACGTGGTCACGTTTTTCACACCTGGTCGGCCTTTTTCCTGTTCTTTGTTCTGTAGTCCTCGTGGTTGAGCAACTACTAGTTTAGGCTTCTGGTTTCAACTACAGGCCTTCTCTTTGTTTGAGACCTGTATATGGAGGCACGAGGCCCAACATCTGCTATGATTATACATCTGGCCTCAGCTCAGTACCCAATGCAATAACATTAGGTTGATATCAATGTTTTCACATCTCAGTCTCAGAAACAAAAGATAAACATAAAATGAAATACAATAAGTAAACAAATACAGAACAACAAAACAACGTTCACATTCCATAACCTACACGCTTCTATTATGAACCATTGTAATAATAACAATCTGTAGGCTAAAAAGGACAAATTTGTGAAAAAAAAAAAAACCTGGTATATTTTATGTAATTGTCTACAATAAGTCTGTTACATCCAGTAATGTAATTGCATCTGTAATTCTCTGCTGGCTAAAAACTACTTTACTCATATTCAAATAGCTGGAGGAGCATATCTGATATTTTATTACCTTCATTATGCTGTAAATCTAATCCTGTCCACTGCTGCTGTGGAACATCTGAACATGAGGCACGTCACTGGGAACATACAGTATGAATCGTAAAAAATGAAGTGTTTGCCTCAGTTTTACTACGGCATGGGGAGAAAGTGAGAAAATCTCTCAGTGATTTATTGGGGAGTAAAAAAATGGTTTAGAGTGGAGGAAAGAAAGAGGCCACCATCTCTCCTCATCACTACACACTGCTTACAGTGCGACTGCTTAATGGATTTTGAAAGAGACAGAGGGTAGATAAAACGAATGAGTAAAGGGAAGGAGGTGGTTGAATAAAACAAGAGTGACTGAAGCATTCCTATGGATAAGATGCAGCCTATTACCACATTGTCCTGTCTTTGAATTGGCCATTGGACCCACAGTCCTTTTGGTCTCTTTTTTGTATCTTCCAAATAATGTTTTTTTCCACCTTGAACATGTTATGTTATTGAATCATTTCAAAATCAGTAATAATTGTCTTCCATAGCCTTGTACTTCCACTACTACATAACATCTTACTGTTTATATCCTCAGTACTGTTTCCTAAAGGTCCCATTTATGCTCATTTTACTTTTCATATTTTCATTCAAGTTGTCTACTTGAAATGTTTACTTGCTTTACTGTTCAAAAAACACATAATTTAACTGCCCATTGCAACAGCATTTCTATTCACCCTATGTCTGAATGCTCTGTTTTAGCTTCTGTCTCTTTAAGGTCTCCCGACTGAAAAGCATTGTCTGCTGCGATTGGTCTGCTCTAACACGCCTAAGCAGGTACCTCCCACTGTGTTTCTGCATCAGCTCTGTCTGTGTTTTGGCAAGCTAAACTGGGGTGTGGTCAAGGGCAGTGGTTGTATACTTGTGACATCACAACCTTACAGAAGTCCATATGGCTCCTGTGCACAGCTTAATTGCTGATGCTGTGATTTAAATTCCTTTGGGAGGTCGGCGGCTGCGGTTCAACCATTGTGTCATTCAAGTCACAGAGTCACCTACTGACCAACTCGTAGTGTGATGTATACACTGATGTGCCAATGTTTCGCCCTGAAAATGGGATAGAAATAATCACAAGAGTGATAAGGTGATGTCACCTCAGCGACAGCTTACGTCTAATTTATTGATAACGTAAGTATAACACAATATGACAGTTGACAATTGACAATATGCGCAACTATGATTTCACATTTGTCAAAAACAAAATGGCGGCTACTCTAGGGAACATCTAAGGCCTACTTGGTTAATGAGCGGAAACTCGACCATGCACACACATTTTACTGCATTTGGTAAAACTCACTCAAAGCATTATAAATATATTGTCTTGGCACACACACACACACACACACACACACACATACAGTATCTCACAAAGGTGAGTACACCCCTCACATTTTCATGCGACAACACTGAAGAAATGACACTACAACGTAAAGTAGTGAGTGTACAGCTTGTTATAACAGTGTAAAATTACTGTCTCAACACAGCCATTAATGTCTAAACCACTAGCAACAAAGTGAGTACACCCCTTTTTATGTAAAGCGTCTTTGAGAGCTGTAAAAGCGCTGTATAAATAAAATGTATTATTATTATTATTATTATTATTATTAAGTGAAAATGTCTTGAGTTGCAGCACGGTGGCCAAGACCATACACTCTAAAAACTGAAACGAAGCTGAACTCAATTTTTTGGGTGAAACATTTTTACTAGGGCCGGGACTTTAACGCGTTAATTCCGATTAATTAATTACACAAAAATTAACACGTTAAAAAAATTAACGCATTTTAATCGCACTAATTTTTGCACAGCGGAACGTTTCTCACTGGATGAGTTTCAGGGGTGCCGATTATACTGGAGCACCAACTTACGTTCATGCATTGCGTTCATGACTTCAGACAACAACAATGAACGAAGAAGCAGATGAGACTGCTTTGGTTGGCCCCGTGGATGGGAAATGTTGTTTTAAAAAGCAGACGGATGGCAGCATAGACAAGAGCACGGTTGTGTGCAAATTATGCAAGAAGGAGTTTGCGTGTCCCCGCAGCATATCAAGCCTCAGATATCACCTAAATGCTAAGCATATAGCAGCTAGCGTTAGCACGATATTGGAAGAATAGGAGGGATGAAAGTCAATCACTGGCACTTTTTTATTTCATTTTAAGTGGTACACTTTATGTTGAACTATTTATTATGTTGTTGTTGCAACTGGCACTTTATGTTGAACTGTTTTGGCCAAGTTTATTTACAGAGAGTTGGACTGAAATTGATTTGATGAGATCAACTGTTGGTAAAATCTGTTATGGCCTCTGAAGATAGATGTTTTCTAATAGTCAGGGTTTCCAATGTTCTGAATGTACTTGAAGGTATTGTGTTTTACTCAAAAAACAAAGTGTTATAGTTTACAGAAGGTCTACCTACCTATAGGCTAGCTGGATCTCTGAAATGTATTCCTAAATATGCTATTGCTACACTTTATGGCAAAAATTGCACTGGTCTGTTGGTCTTGAAAAACAATAAACAATGTTTTGTTGCTTAAGCTTATGTATTCAGTCATTATTCAATGGTATACTAAAATCCATGTGAAAAAAATTGCTTCACACTGTTCTCAGGTCAAATATTTATATGCGATTAAAATGCAATTAATTTCGATTAATTAGCACTGTGTACGAGTGCTAACTTAGCACTCATATGCGGCAGACGAACACATGACATTCTTGGTGCTTAATTCCATGCTGGGTAGACAAATGTTTTAACATGTTGCTGGTATTTGCACCCTTACATGATATTACAGCACTGCACTGATTCCACATGGCAGAATTCTCATCTTGTTTGGTGACATGCAGCCAGGTTTTAGATCACTTCCTCCTCTCCATGATGCTGCCTTGCGGTTGAAGGTCTGAGTCATCGCAGAAAGTGTGACACAAATGTACCACAATGCAAAATTTAATAAAAAACGGAAAACCTTGTGCAGTCAGGGAAATGAGAGAATCGTTAAGAAGAATCGATAATGTTGGAGGTAGTCTCGTCTTTTCCTGGTTTTAAGGGCTGCATTTCAGTAAGGTGATATCATTCTCTGAAATTACCAGAATGTGAGCGTTACTACTTGCAGACTTTTTTCTGCTTCTGTGGGTATCATGTCTTGGTCTTTAAACGAGTGAAGAGATTGGACATAAAGTGAGCACTCATTTGGCGCCTTTCCCGGGAGAATCTCCAGTCACTCCGGTCCACAAATGACAGAGTTGTGCCGGTGAATATCCCACCGGAGCTTTGCAGACCAAATACTAAGTCTACATGTTGGAAAAGAGGGAGAAGCACATGAATTCAAGAATTCAAGAACATGGGCCTCAAAGACCATCGTAAGCTGCTGGCTCTTCCCACAGTCCTGCTTTCTAACGTACAGTCTATCTGAAACAAGTTAGATGAGCTGGAGGCTTGGGCCACATTCAACCATGAAGTGAAGGACACCTGTCTACTGGCCTTTACTGAAACATGGCTCTGGGATGAGGACCTGTCACTGAGAGGATTCAGCATTTTATTTCGAGTGGATCTGTCACCAGAGATCTCCAACAAGCCACAGAGAGCAGGTATGTGTTTCTACGTCAACCAGAGGTACTATAACAATGTTGTTGTTCAGGAGAGGATTTGTACTCCCAACAAAAAACTGATGACAGTCTCACTCTGGTCCTTTTACTTGCCACGTGAATTTCAACAGTTGTTTAACATGATAGTTAACATTCATCTATGCATCAATGCGTCTGCCACCTCTCAGCTGATTGCTAAACACATACACTTGACCCAATATCCAAATAACAAACCTTGGATAACTGGGGAGCTTAATTCAGTTATCAACGGAAAGAAACACATCTATTGTTCTGGTAATCCCCTAAAGAAAAAGGCAGTTTTTGGCGAAGTACGGAATGAAATAAGACCAAATAAAAGTATAAGAATAAAATTGAATAAAAGAGTATGGCCTCCATTAACCAATATGCTAATGTGACCAAAAAACATTAGTGTAAATGGAGCGGATAATTTTGACAACTCTTTCTTTTCCCACATTCAAAGGTCTGATTACTCTGAAAATGTCTATGTACAGAGTTCCTTGAGCTTCTAGAGGAAATTGTGATATCCCAGATATCTGTCAAAACCTTATTTAAGAGGGTTAAGGATAGCTGCTGGTCGGGATGCCATCTTTGGGCACACTTTCCATAATTGTGCTGACCAGCTCAGCGGAGTCTTTGCCAGACTTTTTCAGATGTGTGCTGACCTTGACTAAATACCTACATTCTGGAAGACGTCAACCATAACCTTTTCCTAAATCAAAAAAATTGAAAAGAACTAGATGAGTTCAGACCTGCTGCATTCACTTCACTTGTGATGAAAAACTTTGAGAAGATTCTAAGAAATATTATTACGTCTTTGATAGATAAAAAACTTTATCCTTTTGTAATTGCTTACCAGCCAGGTGTGGAGGGTGCACAACTTTTAATACCTGATAATGTGCACAAGCACCTAGAAAAAGATCTCATGCAAGACTTTTATTTTCTGATTTTTCTTCAGCTTTTAACAAAATGCTGCCTCACATTCTGAGTGAGAGACTTGCCTCTTATTTTAATCTCACAGTCCAGCTTCTTATGCTGATTTTAAGCTTCCTGACTCAGCAGGTCCAGCAGGTCTTTGTTAATGGACAAATGTCCAAGACAAGTATGTAAAACACAGGTTCACTTCAGGACTGTGTGTCACCATCCCTACTATTTATCATGTACACTGACAGCTGCAGGTTGGCTGTAGAAACCTCCAAATTGTGAAAGTGAAGCTGCCATTCCAGTTTGCGAGAAGGTGTTTCCAGAGGAGCTTTGAATGAGCTCCTTTGGGTGAGCTGTCATCCTGACTGTGTCAGAAGTGATAATAATAAAAATAATAATAACAATAATAGATTTAATTTATATAGCTTTTTTCAGGGTACCCAAGGACACTTGACAAAGTGGAATAAACATATATGAAAACAAACGAAGCAAAGAATAAATAGAGCGCCTGTCAATCAGCATGGAGGGAACAGCCGCACCACCGTCAACACCGCCACCAGCACTGCAGGGAACAGCACCCTCCGTCCAGAAGCGAACTTGCGTCTGGAGGTCCCATGCAAACAGCGACACGATCTCTGGGACACAGGAGACCCAGAGATCCAGTCCCAGTGACAGAGCCCGGGGCGAAGCGACAGCAGAAGTCACGGAGCTCCCGACCTGAACACCTGAAGACCCCACCAGCAACGGCAGAGTATCGACCATCCAACATCACCGCGAGCCGGGGGAGACCACAGCAGCAGAGGACAGCGAAAACGGAGCCAGGTAGTGAACAACTCTGAGGTTGTGGCGGATGGAGGACCAGCAGAGTAATGATGGACATCCCACAGAGCATCGAGTTTGTCTGCTTAAAAGTTAGCGTTGCTATGCTAACTGCTGATTGGTGAGACTAACAACGGATCAATGGGGCTAACAGCTGATCTGCAGAGAAAGATGAGTCCATGGAGCCAGTTCTTCAGGAGTGCAGGCTTCAAAGGTAGTAGCACAGCCTCAGAGCTTGCAAAGACAACTTGACTTTCTTCTTTTAACAGAAAAAAGCTGTTTTGTTTGTTTTGTTTTTGGTGGTCTGTTTTGTCATGGATCGAGAAGCGGCGATACTCACGCCAGCGTCCTCTCGCATCCGGGTTGCCATGGAGAAGTGATGGAAGGGTGCATCCAAGTGACAAGCAGGTAAGGAAAGTATGACAGACCTTGAGGAAGTATCTGCAAGGCAAAGCTCAGGTGACCTAGATGGAAGAGTGGTTGATGTTTTGTGCAGCAGGCTGGTGAAGTTGGTAATGGGAAGATTTATGAATTTCTCAGTGCACGTTTCAGTACTGGGATAGGGTTAGGGTTACTGTCCACTCCGCTAGGCCACAAAAGGAGTACACAAGCAGGAATCTGCTCTGAGACAGGCTGCAGCCAGATCCTTTGATGATATTGCAGATGGATCATTCCTCCCAACTGCATCACTGGTATGGTATGGTAAGGGTTTGGAGAAGGGATAGGCTTGTGGCTTCTAGAATAACATCTGGTATGGAGTAGTGGCAACTGAAAGGAGTTCAGCATTGGGTCTGAAAGTGATATTGATATAACCTGTAGTGCTACTGAAAAGAGGTAGGAAGTAAGATTCAAGACTGAAAGTGTTTTATTGTTTATCATTATTTTCATATGCACAATGGAAACATTTTTCTGTGTACAGTGAAATTCTTCCTTTGCTGTCCGCAGAATTTCAACAATACAAAAAGAAATATAGACAACCGGAATACGCAAAGTACGCCACTTTTGCAAGGGATAGGTGGGGTCTTTGAGGATGGAGGCTGCTCTCCTGTGGACTCTGCAGTGGTAGATTCTCTGTAGAGAAGGTAGTGGAGTTTTGGTGATCTTCTCTGCAGTCTTTACCATGGATAAAACCTTGACAGTGTGTAGGCACTGTGGCACAAGAAAGCCATATGACAGTGGAAACACATCAAGCATGACCACGCATTTGAAGTGACATCACCCCGTTGTTTCACTGACAGGAATGAAAACGAAGGCTGCTCAACAACCGCTTATCACCGCGGCATTTGACTTGTCTTGTCCGAAAAATTATCCGATTCGTGACTCTGAGCCGCGAAACGATCCGAACCGTGAGTTTTTTGATCCATTGCACCTCTATTGAGAATGTTTGGTAACATGCCAAACTTCAGAAAGGCCCAGGCCCAGTAGTCGAGGTTGATGAGACAACACAAGCATATCCGGTTGCATAATGATGGCTGGCATGCTTTTCTGGCAATTCTGGCTCACAATCCTCCAATCGACTCCACTCCAGTGGATTATATTTCACATATATCAAGGTGTGTCATGCAATAATAACAAAGCTGAGACAACACAAACATTTGACAGCTTACTGACAGTAGTGTTGCTTTCGTCAACAAAAATTATGACTAAAGATCGTCGTCAACGAACCTTTATCACCTGACAGAAACGAGACGAGACGCAACGTAAATGGTGGTCATGTGACGAAAACTATAATCAAACATATTTGATGCAATATTGTTGACGAATAAAAACGGGACTAAATGTGGTTTACAAAATAAAAACTCTGCTAAAGTATCTCTTTATTTTCGTTGACCAAAACGAGACGAGACGAAATGTAATAACGTTATTTCGTATCGCTATTATTATTGTTTTGCAATATTTCTGTTTCCTGAGTCTCAGTTCAGGTGCTGCATCAGGTCAAACTGCACAGACGCAGGTGGCGTTTCTTCCTCAATCCACACCCACGCGGCATTATTAAGAAGATGCAGCTGCGGTGGCTTACCGTTAACCATAACTTAAGACACAGAGTGTCTGGCACAAAGAAAGGGACCGATGGTCGGCCAGCCATGATTCTGTGTTCCCTCCGGTGTCCCCTGTCAGTCTAAACCTGCGGACAGTTTATAATCATATGGATACTGTTATAATGTGTAGTGATTGACATACTGGAAAGTGACAAAGTTATGTTTTTCGCTCTAAATTACATGATCGTAATCAGTAAACTGGATGCTGTCTGACTCACTCGCGGAGACAGAGGCTGATTTCTGGGGGAAAGTTCACCAAAGTCTCGGTCTGAATGGCTGATTTATTTTGATCACAAACACTCGGTGAGTTAACGTTTTTTGCCGGTGACAGACGCTGTTTTTAAGGCAGAAATGTGAGGAAGAGTCGGTAGGACGGTCGGGAGGACGGTCGGCCAGCCGTGTGTGTGTGTGTGTGTGAAAACAAAACAAGGAATACATAAAAAATACAAACAAAAAGGAAAATACATTGAAAAAAGAATAATGAATAATAACATCAGGTGTGTTTGTTCGTGTGTGTGTGTGCTGCTGTTACCAAATGACATTGACCTATGAGGGGAGAAGGGTACAACATAGCAAATGCAAGACAAGTACACAGATAGAAATTGCGAAAATAGTCAAGGATAATTCTGACTAAAATAAGACTAAAAAGCTCAGACTTTTAGTCGACTGAAACTTGACTAGACTAAAAACAGTATAAACGTGACTAAAACTAATAAAAACTAAAATGACAGTTTTACACAAAGACTAGACTAAAATTCAAATTAAAACAGTCTGCCAAAAACAACACTAACTGACAGATAACAGCGTATTTAAAAGAAAGGCAGATGGCACATTCTTGTGTAAGCACTATGTTCTTTGTACTCCGATGGTTTCAATGGATATTAGAGCAAGAGTGTTGAAGTTTAGGGCACATCGTCATGACGAAGAAGAAGAAGTTGTTGGAAGGATGAGACGCTGCTGAGTGAACCTGGCATCCAGGTGCCGTTAATCACTTTGATGTGGTGTGGCTAGGAATAACTTGTTGTAGGGAATGGAGGATAGTATGAAGCAGTGCTGGCAAGCCGGGAGGTGCAACGGAGAATGTGATGATCACGTCATGCCCGTTCGCACTCCTGCAGCGTCTGCCTGAGTAAGGATTGTTAGGATTTATGATTTTTTGTTGTGTGGGGGAGTTTGCAAGGATTAAAAAGTTTGATTATAGGTGCGGTGATGGATAGTCCCCCTTTCTTTAAACGGTCTCTGGAGGCCCGCCACCATCTGGTCGTGGAAAAGTGAATCATCAGGAGGTCTGACTGGAGTGTGTGAGCTTGACTGGCGGCCCTGAGTACAGCATGGAGGTGAGTTTGTGTCTCTGGTGGGTCGTCTGCCTTGGTTGTGGATTTTCTGGAGGTGGCTGGTCTTCCCTGAATGGCGCATATTGTCTGATGTTAATAGGCAGGAATATGCAGGGCTGGAGTTTGAATGTTTTTTAAAATGTGGGAAGATACTCAATAAATACAGGAGAGTCAGGTGCCCCGAAAACTGTTCTAGGTCTTTGAAGGTTCAGGTTGTTTTAGGGGTCTTTTTGTGATAGTATAATTTAGACTGTTGTTCCTACTTTTTATGTTGTCATTCAGTGAAGGACATAGTCTCACTACCTCTTTTTAAGTTAATCTTTTTTTTAGGTTTCTGTGAATAATGCAATAGACTTGTTTAAAGCGTGATCTATTGTTAATCAATTTTAGCTCACATCTAAAATTAGTTAAGCTAACCTTTATTCAGACTGATATCAAAATGCTAAACCAACAGCTGTAAGGAGGTCCAATCAACACGTTTCCAGTAGCAATAATTCAGTTCATTGTTTATTCATTTTCATGTCACCTCATTACGTTCTCGGTTTGTGACTCTGAATACCAGTTCCTTTTTTTATGATTGTGACTGTGCTGTAATCAAATTTGGGCTGTGAGCGAGACTGTTGGACTTTTTAGTATAGACCCCAATTTAAAACCCAACAGATTGGTCTGAACATATAATCAATTCAGTCCAAATTATTCAATGATTCTCTCCTTGATTGGTAATGGGATGGATTTGCTGTATTGTCCTTGATGTCGATAAAGCTTAGAGAAAGAAAGGAAATTAGAAGGCTGGTATCAGCATTTATGGGATTCAAATAATTGATTTAAACAAGTAACTCTTAACAGTCAGTGGCTAACAGACACCCATTACAGTTATTTGCTGGACTCAATATACTATAATATGTATACATGTGGCTTCACTTTCACTATCTCAGCTTTGGAATGTGTCACTCTTAGTTTGTGAAATTGTTTCACTTATATTCTTTACAAGTCTTCAACCAAGTAGTCAAATCCTGACAAAGTGGCATCCCTCTCAAGTACACTGACTGTCTTGTTGGTTGTGATTGCCAATGGAAAAAGTAAGCTCTGACGTCAGTGAAGTAGCCTCAGGCCTTCACACAATCCTGAACAATGGAGGCTTCATATGCAGATTGTTTCACATTTTGACTCATCAGACTAGGGACCAGCACTCATAACAAGTCTGCTTTCTGTATGTTGTGACTAGAAAAAAAGATGTGCAAAACTCAAGAACAGCCACTGTATTCAGTTTGAGTACAAAAGACCAATAGAAATGAAGAGTTCATTCAGTCAGGTGGAAGGACTTAAGTTTCATGCCTGTGTAGTTCCTGATTCAGCATGTGGGTGCAGGTAAACAAGCCAGCATTACTGTGATGGAATGTCACTTGTTAACTTGAACAACAATGAACAAAATGCCATGTATGTAGAGGATTTAACTTTTTAAGTAACTGTGGCGAGTGTAGGAGGACACAAGACACAGTAATATCGAGTTGCCTGTGTTCGAAGGGTAGTAGGGCTGACGGGTCCCACTCGTAGCCTACTGACTGCGAACAACGCCACCTTGGGACTTCCACCCAAAGATTTAACCCCGTCAATTGATCTAAGGACACGCAAGTAAGGTCACTCATTAGACATGAGACGTGGTTCACAGTTAAATACTCTGTATTATTAAAAATCAAAACAATGCAGCATCCACACAAATTATAAGAAAAGACTATTCAAAGCTGAGGCTCGTTGGTGTGGAGAAACTAGTGAGGGAAGGGGTCCAAACAAAATATCATAAGTCACCCGGGCATGTGACAGTCACACATTCACACAGACTTTGTGAATAACCAAAATAATCCCAGGGGAGCACAGCACACAGGGAGGGAAGGGACACCGCCACCCAGGTCACCAGCACCACCACCGGCCGCTGCAAAGAAAAGAAAACACAAGTGTGTGTTTGTGTCACACACAGTGAAACAAAGTTAGTATAAAATGGAAACTGGGCAAATTATAATCAAACCAAACAAAATCTCTACTGCCCAGAATAAACCAACTATAAAGAAAACAAATAGCACAAATTATATGGAAAAAGAACTGCACCTGCCTTAAACAAATGACTTATACTAGTTAATTAAATCAAATCAACCAGAAGAATATCAAAATCAAGACAGGTGGGTTAACGAAAAAAACAAACAAAACAAAATAAACCAAATTAAGGCATCAAAATGGAACTAGACACATTGCCATGAAGGCACAGTTAACAAAAATAACAGGGGTTTATCAGCTGCCACAGCTGTGACACAGCAGCAGCAGACAAAGCAGCAGAGGTCAGCTGATCGTGACTTTTCTTATGTCACACAGATCGTTCGGTCCAATGGCTATATCTCATCTAAAAAGAACAAAATTAACACTATCAAAATGAGCCTACCATACCGCAGTATCAAATGCCGCAGTAAAACTACAACATACCTTTTGTTCGGATCGGATACACACACACACACGTTGGTTAGAGAAGGAGAGACCTACGTGGCTACCAGTATTTTACCTGCAACCATGCTAGCGTTAGCTTTAAAAAGGTATCGATCAAGATCGTGCAGACAGAGAGGACACTTAGCACCGCAACTCAGAAGGTCCAGTGCACATCAAAAAGCGGGGCACGTCAGCTCAGCCGCTCTGCAGTAAAACATTCATGTGCCATAATAACTAAGAAAGGGATTAACACCTGACAACGTAGAAACGATGAGCAGCGTACAGTCTTACCTGCCGAGGGCCAAAACTTACAGACCGGAAGTGACGCGCCAGACAGGAGCGCAAAGAGAAAGCGCCGGGAGAGCTGCCGCCTTTATACTCCGTTCCCCCTACCGTGAGTGGCTACCACTGGTGTTCAATTAGGGACCGGGATACAAAAGCTTCATGCTGCCACATAACCTAGAAACATAAGGATGAATAAAAGAACTGATGGCTTAAAGTCTGTTGATTGATGACACACGTGTCTCTTCTTTTATCAGTACCCATTGATTTCTGGGATTCACCAATGTGTTCTCATTTTTCTCTCCTCTTTGGTAAGAGGAAACTGTGAGAGTGGTCAAAAACACTCATACCAATCATTAAAATTTCAAAAATTTAAATAAGCTGACAATCTATGTGTGATCACATTAAACATTCTTTTGAGTTCCTATAATTAAAAAAACACGTTTCCGTGCATTGGACAAACAAATTGTGGACTGTGTAAATGGGATGTGTCTCTCTTTTCTTGGATTGTTTAATTTGTGGTTAAAAATACAACTGGTGAATTGATTCTAATTAAGACAATAAAATATATAAATCCCTGGGATGATCAGCATCTGAATGACAGCGTACCTACTGCTACTCGATGATTTGGCAAACTAGGCATTACGCAGAGAGCATGTTTTCAGAAACTGCATCTGTTTTATGAGACAGATGAATGGCTGCTGACGTTTCAGATTGCCACAAGCACTGCTTATAGATTTGTGCAAAAACCTGGAGCCTCAGGATAGGTGAAACAAATGCCAGTCAATGCCTGTGCGTCCTTACCTCAAACGCTCTGAGTTTTGGCCATTTGGCAGTCCTCTTTGAGCTGTGTGCTTCCGAGAGTGCTGAAAGCGATAATATCATTCATGCCCCAGTACATCTCATTCCTGTACATTGCTAAACAGCAGTTTTTTTGGTCCAATGCTGTAAATTGCACCACATCAAAGCAAAGCACCTTCTCCAGATCCATTCCCATTCTTCAACCGGAAGCTGTATCACTCTCTTGATGCTGCAGTCTGACTTTGTCAGAAAATTTGAATGATTCAGCTCCCAGGTCCCCCCTTCTTCCTCTCTGCTGTTCTGCAGCCCTGCCTTCAAAGCCCCTCCCCACAGATGAGCCTGCCATACAGGCTTGTAACCACAGTAACAGAGGAAGCCAGATGACCAAGATGGTGCATTCAAAATAACAACAACAACATAAGCCCTGATTGTTCTATTTCTGAACAATGCAACTATATTAAAATGACAAGTGCATCATGCTGAGTCACTGAAGACATCCTGAGTAACAAACAATATACTTCACATCGCAGTAGACGGAGTTACCAGGTTATCATTACCTGGTGCAGCATTTTTGCCATGCTGCCTTTCTGAACCACGATTAACGTTATTTCTCTAAACCAATTCAACCACTTCAGAGCATACTGAACACAAACTAGTGTTATAACTGCCTGGTCACTTGAAATAAGCTTTTGATAACCAGTAGCCATAAAGACAAAGCTAAACACTGGAGTTAGCATACAAGCCAACAAGCTAAATTTACCAACAAGCTACTTAGCTTGACTGCAACATCGTATGGTAATATGCGCTTCTGCAAGACATTTCTGTAACCGCTGCTGTCTTAACCTTGTGGTTATAAAATTGAATTCAACGTATATCATGCGGAAGTGAGTGAATGCTGGCGCGTTTGGCTGCCGCTGGTCACTCCGACACTTTGTTTGTTTGTGCGCTTGTTCTGTTTTCTTTGGAATACTGGATCTAAACTGAAACCATGGTGAATCTCAAATTGCTGTTGTGGATCACACTTTCCACCATGCTATCATTCATCGCCGCTGCTAACCGACTGAGATACTCACCGGATGAACTGTACCGGCTCTGGTCAAACAACAAACCTCCAAGAGCTCTTCAGCTCAACCGAGAAATTCTTCTATGGCGACAAAGGTACATTCACCATGGATCTCGCTGTAACCACAGTTGTGACGGTGGCGTCGCTGGAACTGTCTGCTCCATCTGGTCTGCAGCTTCACGACATCCGAGGAGCTCCGGCTGGCGTGTATACCACAGTGTGCTAACTCTGTTAGCTAAATCAACTATATAACTCCTAAGTTCGCCCTCTACAACATCCGGTCCACCACCAACAAAGGTCCTCTGGTCAACGACTTTATCACAGATCACAAGCTGGACTATTCATGTCTCACGGAAACCTGGCAGCAACAGAATGATTTCCTACCTGGGCTGTTTACATATGTAAATCCCGTTCTATGGGCAGAGGAGGTGGCGTCACTCTCTCTACCTGATCAGTCCTCCTTTGCACTACTAGCTCTTAAGCTCTGTTGGCCTACACCCACCATTATTACTGTTCTGTACAGACCACCCAAACCATCAAATCTGGTACTGTTTCCCCTTCACTGAAAGTTGCCATAATCAGACCAACTCTGGCTTAGACCCTGATGACCTAAACAACTATCGGCCTATTTCCAATCTACCATTCATTCCCAAAATTTTTGAGAGAGTGGTTTCATCTCAACTCCAAACCTACCTTGATAACAATAACCTCTTTGAACAATTCCAATCTGGTTTTCGCCCCAAACATAGCACTGAAACAGCTCTGGTTAAGATCACTAATGACCTCCTCCATGCAGCTAATTCCGGTCTCCTCTCCATCCTCATCCCCCTGGACCTCACCGCAGCCTTTGATACTGTAGTGTCTCCCATCAGCTCCTCGTGGATCGTTTGGCTAGCAATTGATTGAGGGGCACTGTGTATCAGTGGTTTGCCTCCTACCTTGCTGACAGGACACATTCTATATGGATTCAAAATTGCTGGTCAGAAAGCTCCACAGTTCACCACAGAGTTCCACAGGGTTTAGTGCTGGGGCCACTCCTGTTTATCATCTTCCTTCTACCTCTTGGCGATATCTTTTGGCACTATGGCATCAACTTTCACTGTTATACTGATGACACTCAGCCTTTTGTGTCCACCAAGCCTACTTCTACTCTCCCCTCCAGTACCCTCACTGCTTGTCTCCATGATCTTCAGGTATGGATGACAAACAACTACCTAAAATTCAACAGCAGTAAAACTGAGTTACTCCTCATTGGCACTAAAACCACAAATTAATGTCTGTTCAATCCCCATTGCTGACGTCACCATACCCATCTCCACACAGGTTAAAAGCCTTGGTGTTATTCTTGACAGTACCTTCTCTTTCTCCAGTCATATTAACAATCAGTGCGTTTACATGCACAGCTTAGTCAGATTACAGCCATAGTTCGACTATGCTACTCAGTCAGACAACTGCAATTATCCGAGTATACATGCCGGTGAGAAAATCGGATTATTGGGCCGGAGCATGTCATACCCCAGTACGCCAGGCGGCGCTGTGCCCATTTCAACTAGTGGTAACAGAGACACCTCCGGCTGACCTCTTTACGTCACCAGCTGCCTCGGCATTCAAGAAAGGTGGCGTACGAAGAGCGAGACAAAGCTACATCTTTGTACACTTTGTATATGGTGTACATAATAATTACACAGACTAGGTGCACAATAGCGCTCTTTCTTGCGGTGATTTCGGAGGAAAGACGCCGCCGCCGCCGTCCAACTACTTCCGGCTCAAGGCCACGGGGGAAAAATCTCGCGCCTGCGCAGAACGCAAAAATCCGATCCGATCCGCTGGAACGTATACATGCAGGAGTAATGCGACTATCAATCGAATAATCTGGGTGCTTTAATTCGACTATGAGAAATCCGATTCGGTCCGATATTAGTCAGACTAAGGTGTATACATGCATCTTAAAGATCCGATCATAGTCAGACTAAGCCAGTAATTCGGTTTTCCTGAATGTCCTGTAAACGCACTGACTGTCTTCCGGATTGCCTTTTTCCATCTACGAAACATCTGCAGACTACGCCCTGAATTAACACAACACTCCACAGAAGTCCTTGTCAATGCTCTGGTCACATCAAGCATTGACTACTGGATTGCAATCCTGGCAGGCATCCCCAACAAACTCATCCATCGACTACAACTGATCCAGAATACTGCAGCACAGATTATCTCACGTTCAAAGGCCACTGAACATGTCACTTCCCTGCTGATTCAACTTCACTGGCTCCATGTATCACAACGGAATACTTTTAAAATCGTACTATTAACATTTAAAGCTCTGCATAAACTACCCCCTCCTTATCTCATGAACCTGCTTCCCACCTACACCCCCTCTTGCTCCCAGCAATCTTCATCAACAGGTTTACTGGCACCAATAGTCATTGAACTCAGCACAATGGGTTCCAGGGCTTTCCCCCTTGCTGCACCCAAACTTTGGAACTCCCTCCCACCTCACATCCGCTTACTGGACTCCATTACAAAATTCAAAACTGCTCTTAAAATACGTCTTTTTGAACTAGCCTACTTACTCCAACGGCGACAACTGCACCTTATGTTTGTTTCTAAATGTCGATCTTAACTCTTTACTTAGCTCTGCTCTGTCAAATGTTTTTATTGTTGACTATGCTGCTGCTTTTATTAATGCTTGTTGTTTATTGATTGTTTTGTACTTGATGTAAGGTGACCTTGAGTGCCATGAAAGGCGCCATCAAATAAAATGTATTATTATTATTATTATTGTTATTATTATTATTATTATTATTATTATTATTATCAAGCAGGGGTCCTTACTTGTCCAGCAGAAAAGCGTCCAACTCTGCATTGCTCTTGAGTCCTTGCAAATCCCGTAGCTCCCTCCATCTCTGAGATGACACTCCAATATTTATCCTAGTTTTCTTTCTGGCACAGTCCAATTCTTTCTTTTTACACTACTTTTCTTCATCAATCTTCTTATTTCTTCTCTTTGACGTGGGCAATGGCAGGGCATTTTTCTGCTCTGTTGCCTCTAAACCATTGTTTACCGATGGGCTTGAGCTTGAACCTATCTGACCAGGTGAGAGTACACACTGCTCGAGGGAGGGGAGCTGCCAGCAGCGTATCCATGAGCATGACTGACACTTCTCAGACACTCACCTTGCCTCTGATTTGTTGTGTTGATTCGGGAGCGGTGGATTCTTGCATTCAAATTATGGCCACTGGGTGGTGCCACAGACTTGATTGTGATTGTATACAGTTGATTTGTATTTTATTCTACTGCCAGATCATAATGACAATTTTAGCAAATATAACAAAATATTGTTATAGACTACAACTTATAAGTACAAATAATATCAGATGCCACCTTCTGAATGTTGTGGCTCATTGGCCAGGGGGAGCACATGACTCCTTTGTGTTGCAGAGTAGTTCCGTGGGGATGCATCTGACTCAAGGAGCTGGTAGACATGGGTTCATGTTGCAAATGATTTGTTATTCTAAAAAACACCACCCAGCTGAATGTTTACTCAACTTGTTTTTATTAAACTGTAACATATGTTACCTATGAAGGATATGCCCTCACTCCATGGCTGATGACCCATTGGCAAATCCCCAAACCAGACAGGAGCACTCTTCACTGTCACTGTGGTAGTGGAGGGAGGGGGGACCCAGGCCATGGCCACTCGTACCAAAAGCAAGGAAACCAGAATCATTTGTATGGACGGCGATGAGGTCGAACTGCTACTGCGACTCACACTCGACTACAAGGCGAGTAAGGCTCAATATCTTCTGCGGCACTAACACAAGCATGTAGTCTGCCATTGTTATTGTTGTTGCCATGAGAGGGGTAAGAGGCTAGTGGTCAAGGGGTGGGGCAATGGCGTCATCGATACGCAAAGTATGCAGATTTTCTGATTTTTCCACCCAGAGATCAGGTTTCAAAAAAGTGTGTTTACAGGCACTGCGTTTACAGGATCCATTTAGATGATCGGCCAAAACGATGCAAAACGTGCATTTTCACACAAAAGCGTTTCCATGTGGATGGCCCCCCAGAGGTGTGAAGTGGAGAGGCCCAGGGTCCTGTTGAGCTGGGGGTGGGGGCGTTGGTGAGATGGGAGAGGGTGTTGTGAGGGATGGTTTCAGGAGTGTCCCTTTGTCTCTCAAAGTGACAGTAGAACTCGTTCAGTTCATTTGCAAGTCGCAGGTCCTTGGCGGAGTGGGGGGTTTAGGTTTGTAATTTGTAAACCACTGGCATGCTCCGACCCGCTCTGTTATGGAGCACACAATTTGAGTGCTGAGGTGCAGGTGGATGTGCCTTGATACTGTAAGTGAAAAGCTAATATACACCCTGGAGAAAGGTTAATGGTTAATTGCCAATATGGCAATGAGAGATGTCAAAAAACTTTCTTTTGATCTCAGTAACTGTTAATTCATTTGCTAACACAACATTCACAGCATCACAGATCTATTGCCATTGCTGTGTTTTTGACATTCCTGTAATATCAGTGCTGATGCTGTGAAAGATCCTATGTCTATGTTTTATATGATTTAACAATACCTCAGTGTCACTGCTGCTGATATTATCCTCCGTCTTACTACCCTTATTTGGTGGCATCTCTCCAACTGCTGTGCCAGCGTTGGCTGTTTGTACACGGCACAACACCTGCGTTTACATGGTGTTTAGTGGGCTAATTGCAAACAATTGGCCACACGCCTCCAATTTTCGATCAAGTGGGATTCATCATTCAGCACACCTGAGTTAGAGCGGATTTGGATGGTAAGAATGTTCAGTTCGTCTGGAATTGACTTCTCTTACTTTCTCTCTTGACAATAAAGTAATAGAAAATATAAGAGAAATTCGAGAGAATGTTATTGCACAAGGCCAAATGTTTTCTGATTTTCCCTCCAATGTCCCTCAACTGCTCTGCCTGAATTACATTTCCTGATCAAAGGAGTTTTACTTTGTTGCTATAGTAACTGCTAACAGCGGCTAACTGTACCGGGCTCCGAGACCAACTGAGAGATCAACTGCAGCCAGTTGGATAACAGTGAATCCAGATCCTGCGCAAGGTCCCACTCAGGCTGTGTTGTGCCCACCAGTTCATCACTTAATTGTCAGTGTTCACTAGGAGCTCCCAGTCAGGCAGAGTGCATGGCGACGAGTACAAGGCACTGACGGTGCTGGCTACAATATGCCAATCAAAATTCTCTTCAAGTTCCCTACAGCCACTAACACATAAATATGCAGAAGCAGATAACACTACGCGCTCATGGGTACTTGGGAAAGAAAGGGTGCAAAAACTCCTGGATTCTTCCCCTTATCTGAATCCACACCAAAACTTAACTGCCGTTAATGGCTAATAATATTCTCGGCCAAGATCCATGCTCCATAAAGTTATGTGGAAATTTGTTGAGTGGTTTTTGTGTAATCCTCCTACCAACAAACAAACACATGGACTTGGGTGAAAACATAAACTACTTGGCAGAGGTCATAATCAATAAAAAAAAAACAAAAAAAAACATCATGCTGGCTGAGGCAAACTTAAATGGTACCTTTCAATCCACCCTAACCCTAACATTGCAGTACCTTCACTCATTAGAGGGGCAGAGTGCTGACCGAAGCAAATCCAACTCTCCTATGATTTCACTGTCAGTGAACCTGTGGTCAGTGAAGCTATGCCAGCTCAGTAACTATGGTGTTGATAGCGAACTCATCTGTTACTTAGAATGTTAGACTGCTGTGGCACTGCAGGATATTTGAAACAGTTGTCACCATGGTTCTGCTTGTTGCAGGTTAGACTGCCCTCTATTCTCTATATTTGGGCAGTTCAGTTTTTATTCTATGGAAAAGAGGGTGTATGGGAGACTTATGAAATTGTGTCATTCATCCTTTCAGTCATGTCAGAAGCTCAATTCAGCCTGTATTTATTTCGGTAGCAGATGTGATTTTAACATCATATGCACTAGTGATTTGAATCCCATCTTGAACTTGAATGTGGGTAATATCTGCAAACGTAGTAATACTAATATGTGGAACGTTTCATTACAGGGACATATAAAACATCGGGCAGATTAACCTGTGAACTGTAGATGACAGCCTGTGCTCATCAGAATAACAACCATTTAGGCTGAACATTTAAGTATCTTATTACAACCCGTGTTACGTTGTTATTGTTTTTAACAAAATATGAATAAAATCCATTAAATTCATTTTCGCATATCAGTGCCCACATTCATCAAAGTAATTTTAATGAGGGCAGTCTGTTTTGGCTGAAAAAATGCAGCCAGCGTAAAAAGTTGAAGCCAATTCAACTTATGGAAAAACGCAGCCTCACGTCATGTTGCAGTGGCCAACCACATAAACTGCTGATCAGACTGGCAGCATTAATGACTCAGCTGGGGTTCCCAACACACACACAGACCATAGAGTGACACTCCTACACCCTCGCACAAGGGTTTAATGTGAATGTACACTTATGGCCAAAGAACCTACTAAGACCCACTAACATCTTGCTTTTGTGTGCAGTGTGCAGGGGGATAATGCTATTTGTTTAAGTGCCAAAGGACACCTAAAGACGCACTCACACTGGGCCCAGTTGCACCGTACTGTGCTGAAGCACAATTATCCCTCCTCCTCAGTCCCCCATCGACCTGCACTCATGTTGCTCCAGCCCCAACCGAGCCTGAGGACAGTTACCTCTTCATTCATCATCACCTCATGTACAAGTTGCGCACCCGTGCTTGTGCTCGTACATGAGCAACTGTACCATGCCGAAGCACACCTCTTCCAACCATGCCAGGGCCAAGGAAGTGAACTACTCTTTATCATGGTACAGAACGCTCACACTAGTCAAACAGACTGGACTTTGGGGGTCAATCGTGCTTGGTCACAGTACGGATTGCCGAGTGTGGTGAGTGCACGCAGGGACATGTATCTGCACATGCAGCGCAAGCACGCTCACAGATGCATTATGGCTCGTTTTTTAAGATGAAGTAACCACTGTTCCTGCACTGGCAAGTTTACATACATTATTCGAGTGGCTACATTTGATTTAAATTAGGGCTGTCAAAGTTAACGCGTTAAATGAAGTTTGTTAAAGTAGGTTCGGGAACTAAGACCGTGCCTTGTACACATCCCATTTCCGCACCAGAAGTACTTAAGCACACCGCATCCGTTTCCTTCTCCTTGACTCAGTCTTCACATCCCTCCCCCCAAACCCCTTTTTTTTTTCCTTCTCTTCTCTCCTCCATCTCATTACAGGAACCACCGGGGATCATTCCCATAAAAGGGAAGCGTGGAAACGGCTCCCCCATCCAGAGTCTTGGCTTCCCGGATCCACTCGCATCCCACCGCGACCGACCTACACCGGTCCACCAACCTCCTCCTCCATCGTACCACCTACAACCTGACTCCCCCCTTCATCCCTTCATCCCTCCATCCCTTCATCCCTCGACCCCCATCCCTTCATCCCTCGACCCTAACCTTATCCCTCTACCCACGACCCTAACCTCATCCCTCCACCCTCGACCATAAACTCGTCCCCCTACCCTCGACCCTTACCTTTCAACCCTCCAACCCTCAATCCCTCCTCTCGAACCCTCAATGCATCCCTCTTACACATCGTCGATCCTACAAATTTATACCATTCAATAAACCTCTCTAAATTCATATCAGTATTTGGCGTGGTCTGTGTTAGTGAATAACGTGTTAACGCAATGTCCTCTTAACGCCGTTAATTTTTTTAACGCGCGATTAACGCTCAGTATAAACATTTTTTTAAAAACGCGCATTGTATGATTTACGGCCGTCGGTGGCACCTGTGGTCTTGATACAGAGGGCGGCAGAAGAATAAGAAAGTGAATCAGAAGAAGAAGTAGCAGGGTTGGCGGTTCGTTAAAAACACGGCAGACTGAAAAGCAGCACTCGCAGCAAACTCCTCATCTCTGCTGTCACTCACGGTGGCAGACATTTGTTTCTCCATCGCTCATCCCCGCATGTTTATCTCAAGCTCCTCGCTAGCCTTCTTCCTCCCTCCAGCAGGCAGCCTAGCCCTGCTGCTGTCCTCCTTGGACAGACGCTGAAGCTCAGTTTCTCTCACTCTCTTGGGGTTGACAGAGAAACGTCTAGCGGCTGCTTCTCCCGAGTTTTCCTCTGAATATATCACGACAGAAAGTTTGAATTTCAAGTCGTACTCTTTATTGTTTTGCTGCACCGGAGCCATGGCGATCATCAATGTGATACTGACTGACAGCAAGCAGCACACTGCGTGAAAAAGGCGAAGAAGAAAAACGTGCAGTGTCGGTGGACACCACTTGCAAGCCAAACACGCATGCAGAGAACCCGTCGCCCCCCCTCGCCAAAAGCAGACAACCCTGGATTTATTTTCCTGCATGATTTTAAGTGTTGAATAAACATTTTCATTATGCAAGCATATTTGCCCTTTCTTATGTTGTTAAAAGTATTAAGAACATGAAAAAATACATTAAGGTACATTTAGAACAGAAAAAAATGTGCCAAAAAATGTTATTAATTTGCAATTCATCGCGAGTTAACTATGGACAAAATGCGATTAATCGCGATTAAAAAAAATAATCGTTTGACAGCCCTAATTTAAATATTTGGCTGACTTCATCGTGTTTAGAATATAGAGCCACAATCAGCTATAGTTTGCATTCATACTGAGTTTGAAAGAGAGAGCAAAGTTAAAGATACAAAAAAATGTTATTTTTGGCTTCCGTGTGGTCTGTCTGACAGAGAGTTGCAACTCTCAAAGAAAATGAAAATGAAGCAAGGTGTCTCACTCTTCAACCCTCTGGAGTCGATTGACGCGCCGGCGCGTCAACATCACGTGACCAATTTCAGCCGACGTAGCAGCGAAACGGCGCCTCTGTGAGCCTCAGTTCCGACTTTATGTGTTCAAGCATCCTTCAAACTATATACCAGTTTTTAAATCGTGTTAATAGGCCAAGTAAAACCGGAGATACGATCTACTATGTCCGCCACGCTTTTTCGCTAACGTTGCCGTCACGTTTGCTGGGCGTTTGGTGCAGGAGGAGACGGTAAAATCAGGCTTTCCTCACGAACGTGTCCGCAAACAGGAAGTGTTGAGAGCAAAAAAACGTGTTCCTATTGGTAGAAAATGGCACCACACCAGCCAATCACAAAATTATTTGGCAAGACACGTGATCTGGTTGCTGGGGGACAGGGGGAAGATTTGGGAGTGACGCGGCGGAAAAGTGAAGGCAGCTGTGTCGGTCACAGAGGCAGCGACAGAGATTGCGAGTTTTGAGAGTTGAGAGATTTGGGACATATAGCGTGTTTAGAGTGCATAGTTAGTGTGTTCTGTAGTGTTTAGTGAAGTGTGTTTAGTGTGTAGTGGAGTCTTTTTTTAATTTAATGAGTCTAAACGATGAGGAGAAGCTGAATGTGAAGCAGGCAGTGCAGCTCTTCATTCAGCTGAGGAGCCCTGACTCTGAGGCATTGCCTGCATTTAAATGTAAATAGTTACATATAACTTTGTAAAATTCAAAAACTTATGCACACATTTAGTAAACAACATTTATATTTGCATTATAAGTAATACAAATCTTTCGTTCATCATATTTGTGGTTTTTACAGTAAAAAATCTAACTTTTTCTTACTCGGATTTTATGTTTTTTTTGTGATTTTAGGTCAATTGTGTTAATACAGTATGTCAAAATAAAAAAATAACTGTACAGTCACACATGTGAGATTGTGCTGAAAATAATGACACCAAACAAGGCAAGATAAATAGTTTTTAAGGTGAAATATCATTAAAAAAAATCAAAAATAGTCAAAAACGGCCAATTGTACACCAGACTCCAGAGGGTTAAAAAGTTGAATGTCTCCTGGATATAGTGTGATGATGAATATAAGCTTCCTACTGTTCTTTTTTCCTGGTTCTTTCATCATGACCGACTCGACACAAGAAAAAGGCAAATGGAAAAATTATCGAAAAAAAAATCGAAGTCAAAATATTAATGTTTAATCTAAATCTAAATGCTAAATCTAAATCCTAGATCCAAAATTTCACGGGTGAAACTGAATATTTAGCTAATATGCAAATTCACACTGTCATTGGAAGTACCAAAATTAAAGCTAATTGACGTGAACGAGCACTATCTTTAGTTTTCTTCGGCTAGTCAGACGGAGTGATTGCGCTGCACTGTGAGTCACGACTCCTCACCGTGCTCTCATGTTGCCTGCCAGCATGCCCAGCAACTTAGCTGGAAACATTGGAAGGGCCGTTTTGGCAGCAATACAGAGTTTCAGCAATGCATATGCAATGACAACGACAGAGACAGCAACAGCATCTACCATAGGCTTACCGAGCGCTGTGGTGGTGCTAAGTCATTGGACATGCTGGCAGGCAACATGAGAGCTTGGTGAGAACAGTGCAGCGCAATCACTCTGACTACCTCCAGAAGATCGCGGATAGCGCTTGTTCACGTCAACAAGCTTTTATTTTGGTACATCCCGTGACAGACAAGAATATAGAATGAAGTGCCTGCTTCGTGCAACAACACAGTAGAGTTGCAGCACAGTGTAGACTTTAAACGTATCTTAAAAATGTAGTAATTACAGCCTGACATGAGGTTACTTGACACCTAGATATGGTTGTATGGTCTAAAATACACTGGCAAGGCAATTATACAGACACCCAGTGTCATCAAACAGTCAGCCGCGGGCACATGCGGATTCCACTCTAGCCATTTTGGTGCCCTAAGCGAGATTAGGATTTGGAAAAAATGTCCTGTGTGCAT
The DNA here is from genome assembly GCA_903131615.1 of Diplodus sargus. Classification (NCBI taxonomy): domain Eukaryota; kingdom Metazoa; phylum Chordata; class Actinopteri; order Spariformes; family Sparidae; genus Diplodus; species Diplodus sargus. The sequence continues at coordinate 100,362 of CAEMYA010000779.1, read as the reverse complement.
TTGGACAGTTAGAGAGTAGATTAGCCTGACTGATCTACTCTATTACTGTACAAGCAAAAACATGTAGCTGCAGCAGATAGAGAAGGACAAACAACTGCTGTAGCCTGCACACCACCAGTGGTTCAGCATAGAACATTAATACCTACTTGTTATTATGCATTATTAAAATAAAAGAGGTTGCACTGCAATTAAATAGTTACACATACCCAACAATATGGGTAATTTTTTCTCCATATTGGTCTTTGAAACACTCTAGGTAAGAGGAGGAACACTGAACAGCAGCGACAGTTGGCCAAATTAGTTAACAGGCTCAACATTCAGATGATTCATAAACATCCTCAGCAGCTAACATAGCTTCATTATCTAGCATTATAAGTAGTCTTGCTCCATTTTCATTTAAGATAGCTATTATAAATGAAATGTCTCTACACAACACGGTATTGTTTTTGATTATATAAAAGACGACATATTTCTGTAGTGGGATTTCTTTTCTTCCTCCTTTCTCCTTTTTCTAAATTGCGCACCTGAAGGCTCGGACCTTGAAATGTAATAACAGAAAGCTATAAGCTCCCTCTTGACATCTTTCTGTCAGGCCTGCTGCTCTCTCTCTCTCTTCTCTATCCCCCCACCCCCACTTTCAGCACAGTCAAAGCTCACGTGAGAGAGTTTGTTAGTCTTCCTTTCTTTCTTTGTTCATTTGTTACTTTCTGGTCAGAACATGAGGGAAAAGTGCCAATGGGCACCATAGGTAACTGCCTATATGGCCTAAGCCAAGAGCCAGCCTTGGGCACATGTAAAAGTGAGCATTCTGTTTGATATATTACCATGAAGGTATTATCTGTTTTGTCTAAGCTAAAAATATCTTAGTATCTTAAGACAAGTCAAGTTACATTGTCTTGAATCAAGTCAAAGAATTTTCCTTTGAAAGCACTAGATAATCCATTTATACATGAATCAAGGGTGACTGGATTTTTTAAAAAGTGAGAGATTATTACTAATTAATAACTTATTTTTGGAATGTGTGGCCATCAGCTACAGTTGTTGGGGTCAAGGTTGGGGATGTTTGATAAAGATTATCAAAGACGTTCAATAATAACATATTTCTGTGTTAGCTTTGTGCTGTGCACTGGGTTGACTGTTTTATTATCTCCTCAACAGCATGCATGTGTGCACACTGGTCAGTGCGTGTGTGTTTCTGTGTGTGTGTAAGTGTGACCCAGCTGCTGATGATCTGCCCTCCCCCATTCTCCAAGGACGTTTGGCCAACATTTTCTCAACCCTTTACACTCAGTGTTTCTCTTCCTCTTGCACGTTGTACACATTGTTACATGTCCTCTCTCTCCTCTTTCATGCCGCTTTCTTTATATCTTCCATTGTTTCGTCCATACACATCTCTTTATGTCTCATTTTCCAACATTTCTGTCATCCTCAATCTGTTTGGTCCTGTGTCTCACTGTCTTACATTCTCAGCCTCTTTCACCATCTCTCAAAAGTCATTTCTGAATGTACCTTGGTGCTTCTCAATTACAAGCTGATGTTTTTACAGTGTTGCCCTTTATTATTGTCTGCCTTTATTTCAAAGCGTGGCCTGCCACCCTGTGGCCATTGGAAGAATATAATATTAGAGCAGTTTTATCAGTTTAAGGGAATATGTTATAAAGGCAATTATAACATCCCCTGCTTCTGACAGTATGGGAGTTATTAGAGAAAATTAAAAATAAATAAAATGCATCAATGTCTCCAGCCACAACCCAACAAACATTCATGTTTCACAAGGAAAAACAACCATACAAATATACATTAGGAAGAGCTAGAGCTGGAAGTTAGACAATACAGAGTGGGCAACCTTAACGCTGATGGAAAGTAAATTAATTAAATAAATAGTAAATAATTACATGTGACTCTCTGCATGTATTTAAAAAAAACAAAAAAAAACAAAAAAAAAAACATTTATGGTACTGATTAGTCCAAAACTAGCTGCTTTTGTGACCCAACACCCACCACCCTCTGCATGTGCTTTAATGCTCAGGCCTGATTGTGAATGCTACATGTGACTGAAGAAAAAAATATATTACAAAATTGTTTAGTATTTTCAGTTTGTGTATTTTTTCTTTCAAATTTCTTTTGGACCTTTAGTGGCTGGTGCAAATAAAGTTTCGGTGTTGGGACCCTCAGCTACTGTTAAGCTAACAGTGTTTCCCACGGATTAATTTTCTTTAATTTTCATTAATTTTCCGCCAAATATTCATTTTCTATTTTTGGAGCTGCAAGTTCCGTTTTCACTCACTCAAGACAGTGCACTCGTCAGTGAATAGCATGACGTTATATACTCTGATACAGTGGATGGCGGTGTGGCTTTTAGTCTGCCGGCAAAACCAATGAAGAGGGGGAGGAGAACTGTTTAACTCAGTTGGCTTGACCGTAACTGCCTCTGCAAAGAAGACGGCTGGCCTCATCGTCGAGACCAAGCCCCCGGGAAAGAGTGCCAGGCCTTGAAGCCAGTTTTTGTTGTGGCCAAGCCATGTAATTACATTGTCATGTGATGCACTGGGGACTTTTTCCCAAAAGCAAACATTGTAAAAGGTGCATCTGTAAAACGGTAATAAAAGCCTCACAACCCTCCGCAAAAGTGACTTGTTTTACTGTCAGAATTTAGGCAATTCGGTCCAGTAAAATTTGGAGAGTCTAGAAGAGCTGCCCAATTACATTTTATCCCCATCCAAGTTGACTTGGATGGGGATAAAAGTTAGCCAACTCGGTCAGCTGAAGTCTCAAGTGCGCATGCTCTATGGCACCCAAGCTGGACAGCCACCGCCACAATTAAAGTCTGATTCTGTGGGAAACACAGGGGTGAGCGCGGCACTGGGAGTCAATGGTGGAGCTGGCAGGTGGCAGAGATGTGAGAGGTGGGTCATGGTAGGCCAGAGCAAATCCAGGAGTGAGGGGATCACTGGTGAAGGCAAAAAGAGATTGATTGATTCACTGGAGGTCACAAACAAAAACACACAAGAATCACTGATAGATACTAGAGCAGCACTGAGGAGCCAAAATAATGCGGCAGCGAGTAGAAAGGAGAACAGGGCTTTTAACCAGGAGTTGATCGCCTCAATACACTGCAGGTGTAGGATCAGCTCTGACCAGTCAAGAAAGCATGCCCAGCACTCCACAGCATCTCTGAAAACATTTTTTGTCAATGTGAGTTGTGTAAAGAGAGAAGCTTATTGTGCAGCAGTTGTTTGTTCTTGTCCGCGATGTGTATGATGTGCAGCATTTACAGTGGGTACGGAAAGTATTCAGACCCCTTTAAATGTTTCACTCTTTGTTTCATTGCAGCCATTTCATTTTATTTCTCATTAATATACACTCAGCACTCTTGACAGAAAAAAAACAGAAATGTAGACATTTTTGCAAATTTATTAAAAAAGAAAAACTGAAATATCACATGGTCATAAGTATTCATACCCTTTGCTGTGACACTCATATTTAACTCACATGCCATCCATTTCTTCTGATCCTCCTTCAGATGGTTCTGCTCGTTCACTGGAGTCCAGCTGTGTTTAATTAAACTGATTGGACTTGATTAGGAAAGGCACACACTTGTCTATATAAGACCTTACAGCTCACAGTGCATGTCAGAGCAAATGAGAATCATGAGGTCGAAGGAACTGTCCAAGGAGCTCAGAGACAGAACTGTGGCAAGGCACAGATCTGGCCAAGGTTACAAAAGAATTTCTGCAGCACTCAAGGTTCCTAAGAGCACAGTGACCTCCATAATCCTTATAATGGAGGAAGTTTGGGACGACCAGAACTCTTCCTAGACCTGACCGTCCAGCCAAACTGAGCAATCGTGGGAGAAGAGCCTTGGTGAGAGAGGTAAAGAAGAACCCAAAGATCACTGTGCCTGAGCTCCAGAGATGCAGTAGGGAGATGGGAGAAAGTACCACAAAGTCACTGCAGCCCTCCACCAGTCGAGGCTTTATGGCAGAGTGGCCCGACGGAAGCCTCTCCTCAGTGCAAGACATATAAAAGCCTGCATAGAGTTTGCCAAAAAACACATGAAGGACTCCCAAACTATGAGAATTAATATTCTCTAGTCTGATGAGACCAAGATTGAACTTTTTGGCATTAATTCTAAGCGGTATGTGTGGAGAAAACCAGGTACTGCTCATCACCTGCCCAATACAATCCCAACAGTGAAACCTGGTGGTGGCAGCATCATGCTATGGGGGTGTTTTTCAGCTGCAGTGACAGGACGACTAGTTGCAATTGAAGGAAAGATGAATGCGGCTAAGTACAGAGATAACAGAGAAGAAAACCTCTTCCAGAGTGCTCAGGACCTCACTGGGCCGAAGGTTCACCTTCCAAAAGACAATGACCCTAAGCACACAGCTAAAATAACAAAGGAGTGGCTTCAGAACAACTCTGTGACCATTCTTGACTGGCCCAGCCAGAGCCCTGACCTAAACCCAATTGAGCATCTCTGGAGAGACCTGAAAATGGCTGTCCGCCAACGTTCACCATCCAACCTGACAGAACTGGAGAGGATCTGCAAGGAAGAATGGCAGAGGATCCCCAAATCCAGGTATGAAAAACTTGTTGCATCATTCCCAAGAAGACTGATGGCTGTACTAGCTCAAAAGGGTGCTTCTACTCAATACTGAGCAAAGGGTCTAAATACTTATGACCATGTGATATTTCAGTTTTTCTTTTTTAATAAATTTGCAAAAATTTCTACATTTCTGTTTTTTTCTCTCAAGATGGGGTGCTGAGTGTATATTAATGAGAAATAAAATGAACTTTTTTGATTTTAGAAAATGGCTGCAATGAAAAAAAGAGTGAACATTTTAAAGAGGTCTGAATACTTTACGTACCCACTGTAATACAGCAAAGAAAAGTGTATAACAGTTCTGTTTGCTTCTCTCCATCTCTCCCCCTCCCTCCGCTCTTCAGAAGCTTCAGAAGAACTCCAGCTGAAATGTGATCCCTGTAGCTCAGTTACAAGTCAGCAGTGCAGCCCACAGTTTGGACTCCCTTTAATGCTGCATGAGGTGAAACAGTTAGCTGAACTATTTTGTTAAATTAGCCAAGACATACGTATTTTCACCTGTTGGACAGTCAGTCTGTCCAGAGTCCACCATTCTGAAAAAGACTGAAATACCTCTAAAATAATTAGATGGATGTCAAAATGTTGTACTTACATTCATGTTCCCAGATAACATAATAACTTTGGTGATCCCCTGACTTTTCATCCAACATCAACTTCAGGGTCGTGACCCCCCGCCCACCCCCCCATGTATTGTGTTTTTGTTAATGATAGTAGCTGTTTCTTTCTATACAGTTGAAAATAAATTAAATTAAAACAGACAACAATTAAACAGACAACATAATTTCAGAAATTCAACTGGGACAAACATTTTAACATGGGCCAACATTTGTAGGAAAAAGAACACACGCAGAATGTATGTGTAATGTTTAATGAGCTTTGACATTTTGATCATTTCTTCATTGGTTTGTACTAAATCCAGCAAATGTTCTGCTTTTAATTTGAAGGCAACACTATCTGACATCCTGGAAGGACCCTTCTAGCTTGACACAGTTTATTTACTTCCCCTTCTCCAAGGTAACCAACCTGTATACACAGACACCGAATGTACAGAGTGGTATAGTCCGATAGGACAGCTTCCAGTTGGTCCATAACTGCTGCACATCAACCAAAGGTATGTTCAGACCTATATATGCTTGCAGGTTAGTCTACCTGTGTATTAATGATTAGTGTCATGTGTCACATATCTCCTAACCAGTTTATTACTTGTTTCCAGTTTAATCTCTGGTAATTCCATAGGTCATAGTGGTGTGAGATGTTACTCTGACCCCCTCAGGTATGTGAATATGTAAATAACCAAAATTGGACAAAAAAAAACCATAATTGAATGGGTCTGAATTTCAGGAAAATATGGCAACCGTGTGACACTGAAATGCACTTGAGGTTGTCTCAAGCACCAAATGCATTTGAATATCCAGCTAACTGTAGCTGTGTAAGCTGCTATCCAAATGGTACGAATATCTATGGCAGTAAATCTGAATGTAGAATAACAAGATATTTTTGACTGTGTCTGCGACACCAAAAGGAGTCCTGTAAAGGAGAGGGACTATAGGATGACAGTAAGCGTACAATAAGTGTATTTGCAAATCCAGCATTAAACCTATTTCCATTTGCTCTGTAATTCCTGGTACCAGATGTGTAAGTAAGTACAAAAGAACCCATACTATATTGGATGCACATTTTTGCCTGCAACAGGAGTTATCCATGCTTCTGACCTTGTTTAACATCAGATTTGAGTTTTATGTAGGCCTTCCGTGGAAGAATTTCTCCCAGTTATCTGTATGCTGTCCTCTGAGTGGATGGAATAAGTCAAACTATATCTATTAAGATGAATAAATACATATAAAACATTTTTTTTTTAAAGTCATCGACCAGTCAAGGGCATTTTGGACCTTATCAAGCCAGGCATGGTCATCTGATCTCAGTTAGCAGCTCAAGGTCATCGCTGACCTCATCAACAAACATCAGAAATTTCCAATCAATAGTTACAACCTTTTTGTTGAGTTGATGTATTGTGCCAACAAGCTCTCTGTCACCATCCACAGGTTCAAGAGGAGCCTCAGCATTCCTCCATTAAGTCTGTCTCACGTCAGTAGACAGAGTGCTTGTTCTGTTCTATAATGCACAATGGCATTTGTCTCACATGGTTTTTTGGTTTCCTGTCCCTCTCCTGCTCTCTGTCCCCTCCGTGCCATATTCCATGCGTCTGGTCAGTGCTAGCCTTTAGGTATTGTGTTTTTTTTATGCTAACAGGGGCATAACAGATTACCACAGTTAATACCGTGCATATTTATTTCATTCTGCCAATCACTTCTAGTTCCTGCCAAGTCAAATGTGTTTCCTGCTCTTCTAACAGTGAAATGTTTGAGCATCAATGTGGGATGTTTGTACAATTTGTCAATGAGCCCCGGAAATTTTCACTTTCAGCAGTTAATGGAAAAACACTTACTAATGTCAATCTAATTTTTAGATGGGCTACACGAATTATTATTATTATTATTATTATTATTATTATTATTATTGTTATTATTATTATTATTATTGTTACCTGGTATCCAGCAATTACTGTAAACTAGTGAAATGAAAAGAAAAGGTCCTTCATATTGTGGAATTAAGTGAACCATAGGGGCTTTGCAAGGATTGTAATGGGGTGATTTCTCTTTATGCAAACCAGGTCCGTCATACGTCAGATTTTGTATCTCCTAATCATTTGCAAAGGGGATCTCCTATATCCTCCCATTGTCCTCACTATTGCTACATTGTGCCTTCTGCTAATACTACCTTGTTATCACCTCTTACCAATTTAAACATTTCTGCCATTATTGGGCTATGTAGGTTCTCTAATTTAGCATTAAGTCATGAAAATGGCATACCATGTTTCTGCTGAATACTATAATTCATCTGCTTCACCACTGCATTCTGCAAGCTGTTACACATTCAATGTTTTTGTAAGTGCTGTCATGCATCCCCATCAACGCTTGAGGTCTATGGTGTCATCCTCTGCTCATGCATTCCACATGCATCCCAGTGCCACTGCGGTCAATAAAGTTGAATATCGCTAAGGCTAGCTTTCCTAAGCAATTGCATATACATGGTGGTTGGTGTTTTGCCTCACCTATTATGCAGCTGCTGTCCCTAATTACTAACTCTCAGGTCACTGCTGACCTCTTGTGGTTCAAACATTAAATTCAGGTAATCTTGTCTCTATGACAATAATGGAGATTTTGTGTTGAATGAAAGTTGAGTTTCATGAATTTTCATGATTTTTTTTTTTCACTAATCCTTATTTTCGTTAAGACATTAATCTGGTCATTATTGACCTTCATTGGGCATCCCAGCTTTTTGTTGTTTAGAAGAATGCTGCGATTCTGTTTTCCTGTGAATGTTTTGTGGACTATGAAACTACGTTTTGGGATTTGATTTTGGGTGAACTAACCCCCAGGTTCCACCGGGCCCTTCTTGTCCATGTTCTAGACAACAAGGCAAGTTTCAGCAGCATCCCAGAAGCAGCTCTCCGCTCTGCTCTGAGAGAATACGCACAAAATCTATTTTTGGCAGAAGTGGACCGCAGCCGCGGCGATCAGCATGGAGCAGATCGAGCCAGACAGGAAGACAGACAGCAGAATGGCATGGATCAGCCACACATCAAGGTCCTGTCTCCAGGACGACTACGCCCCCTTTTGGGAGAAAACAAATGCTGTCAAAGTGCTGGCGTCAGATTGAAAACTGCTAGTAGTGACATGCCTAGAAGCCACTGTTTCATTTTTCACTTCAAACAATGAAAAATACCAAGGTTATGATTTTATTCACTTCCCCAAAGAATGAAAGACAGTAAAAGAAGAGATCTGTGACTTCAGATCATCCAGAGAGGATGAAATGGTAAACCGTTGGAGCTGGCCAGTCAATATGTGTCTGTCTGTGTCAAACACCTCATCACATGTTGGTAAATGATGTTACTGAGTAAATGACATGTGCTGAATCTGTCTGTAGAGCAGAGGTTAGAGGTTAAAGCAGAGTCAGCCAGAGTTCAGCCAGGGTGGGGAGGAGGATTTGGTGGTTGACTGTGTCAAACACAGAGGATAAGTCGAGGAGAATGAAGACTGACGAGTTGGACGAGGCTCTGGCAGCACCGAGCAACTCAGAGGGCCTTCTCAGTGGAGTGACCAGTCCTGACTGATTAGGGTCAAGGAGGTCATTTTTTTGAAAGATAGGAGAACAGTTGGTCGTAGACTGCACATTCCAGGGTTTTAGAGAGGAATGAAAGAGGAGATACAGGTCTGTAGTTTAGGATGTCAGCTGAGTCAAGGGTGGGTTTCTTTAAAAATGGCTTTACTGCGGCTGTCTTGAAAAGGAGCTGGAATAATGCCTGAAGTGAGGGAGGAGTTGATCAGAGTGGTGAGGAATGGCAGGATGTCGTTAGAGATGTCTTGGAGAAAGAAGGAGAGAATCGGGTCAAGGGAAATGGTGGCGGCATGGTTAGACATCACTAGTGTGTGAACATCTTCAGAGGAGGGCTGAAGCAAGCAAGGCCATCGGAGGTGACGGTGGGGGAAGGTGCTTTCTGGATGGTCATATGAGTAAATGAGGAGCTGATGTCTTTTACTTTCTTGGCAAAGTAAGTTGCAAAGTCCTCAGCAATGAGGGAGGAAGGAGGGGGATGGGAAGAGGGCTAAGGAGAGAAGAGAATAAAGAGAATAGTTTCCTGGCGTTGGAGGCAGAGGAGTTGACCTCGGCTGGCACTGTGGAGTTTCTCAACTTTGAAAATGTTTGAGCATATTTCCGAATCACTGTTGATATTCATAAAACTGTCAATATTTGAGATCTACACACATGATTTTTCACATAATACATTCTCAGAAGGGAAATTCATGATGACATAACAGATGAAAACTGTTTTGGCAAAACGTTTTTGGCTGCTTGAATACAGATATGAGTTCTGGGATATTTAAGCTGGAAACTTCTGGAACACTCAAGAACACTTCTGGGAATTCATACCATTCTTAGAGATAAAAACTTGTGTAGTGGGACAGTCCTTGAGCCAAACAAGATGACGTTTCACAAGAACACATATTGGGACTCCCCAGCAAACACATACATAAAACAAAAACTCTGCCTCTGTCTTTACGTCACTCTGACAGTATCCTCTCCTCCTGCCTCCTCTCACTCATAACACAAAATTATTTAAATTATTTACTGCATTATTATTATGAAATGGTAAACCGTTGGAGCTGGCCAGTCAATATGTGTCTGTCTGTGTCAAACACCTCATCACAAGTTGGTAAATGATGTTACTGAGTTTACCGCATTATTATTATCAAATGATAAACCGAGTTATGGAACGGGATAAGTATTCTTGATAGCTGAATTTGGTCATTACTGATGAAGGATTTCACAGCAATCTGTTCACACAGTACGGAAGACCTCAGCTGTTATACACTGTGTGCAATTATTAGGCAAATTGTATTCCTCAAGATACATTTTATTGTTGAACAAATACAATATTCAATCCAATCCTGAATGTTTAACAAATGAAAAGAGATTTTTGTTTCTCAGGGGAATGTATAGGCGTGCACTATTATTAGGCACCTGAAAAAGTTTTATTCCCAACTCACTTGCTTATACTCAATTTTAAAGTAGTACAAACAAGGAACTAAAAATGACAAAAAACAGGTTTGCCCCTCTAATACTATATACTAATACCAATATGGCCATCTTTCTTTTCCATAACTGCCATAAGCCTTCCATTAATTGGAGTCTCTCAGTTTTTTAATCTGTTAGTGATTAAGTTTCACCGAAGCTGCAACCACAGATTCCCAAATGTTTTTCAAAGAGCATGCTGTCTCCCCTTACTGTACATTTCACATTTGAGAAGGGCCCACTTCTTATTGGGATTTGAGTTGGGTATTGGGATTTGAGTCCGGTGAGGAAGGGGGCAAAGTCATTATTCGGTCATATAATAGCCAAGCAGTGCTGCGTGTCCTGCATAAAGATCATGGACTTTCTTGAATGCTTCAGAACTTCCTCCTGTACCACCGCTTGAAGAAAATATCTTACAGAAACTGGTGTGGGAGTACAATCCATCTTTAACCCGAAAATGTCCAAGTAGCAAATCTTTTATAATAGCGGACCACACCACTACCCCTCCAACACCTTGCTGGTGCCTGTGCCTTAGGGGTGCAATGAATCCAAAAGGTCACTGTTCAGATCAGTGTCATAGCTTTGATTCATGGATCAGATCATTTTTTATATCAGCAAACAAAAGAAAAAATATAACTTTGCTTTCAATTTATTTGGTAATATTAAATGAAAACAACTTTCAACTCAAGATATCCATCCAGTGTTTAGATAGAATATTAAAAAATATAAAAACAAATTTAAGTGCAATACGAGGCATACCTTCTTCCTTTAAACATGGACAGTGAATACAAAAGTAGCCTGTGTCTACATCATTTTAAAATGCAGTAAAAAGAAAAGAAAAAAGAAAGAAAACATGAAAGAAATCAAAGCTGACCTGAGATTATAACTTTATGTTCTTTTTCAAAAGGATGAGGATTTCGCTCTCGCTAGTAACTGAAGTGCAAGGCACAGCGAGGCAGCGTCTTCCCATCTTGGCAATGTGAGAGTATTAACACTTGTTGCTTTTCCGCCATTCCAGTTGATCACCATCCACTGAAACGCTGCTTGCTGCCTGGTAGGATGCCAACCCCTGTTTGATAGTATCAGCAAGTGTTGTACCTGTGTCCTAACTTGCTATGGTATCCCTAAAATGCTCCTCCATGGCCAACTTCTTAAGTGGGTGATACTGAGTCTGGATACTGAGAGGGCAGTCTGGGCACTGTATGTCTTCCATCATAGGGCAAGGTCTAGGTGAGACAGGGACCTTGGATCCAGTGGTCTGTAGATGGGGGGGGGGGGATTGCATAATCCTCATTTTTAGATATGTGTCAATATTATATCTGTTCTTACTTGCTTCCTATAAAAATCTACCACTCAACGGAGGTGTGACTGCCCTGATTTGAACCTTGATTTTGACTGGAGCTGTGTCAGGGGGATTATTGGGGGAGCTGTGTCTGGGGGAGTATTGGGGAGGCTTCTCGCAACTGTGATCATCAGCAAATACATTTTTATTATGAATGTACTCTGTGTGTGTTTGTATATTTCCAGTGCCTCACGATGCGATCAGGTGATAGCAAGAGTGACATGGAGCGTCTGGGTGTCTTTAAAGAGATGAGCTACATCTCTGTAGGTGACAAGTACACAACACCCGCCAGCCGTAAGTATAAAATATTTTGCCTGATTACTTAATAGGTCAGTAAACTAGCAATACTGTGGGCATGACGTATTTTAGTTTCTTGAAGACGTTTCACCTCTCAGCATAGAGGCTTCTTCAGTTCTAACTAACAGCTAGAGGTGGATTTCATCATTTGATGTCGAGATTCAGTTCCCGTCGGTCAGTTTGGCAGGAAGAATCGTTCATGTCGTTCGTTCGTTCAGTCGCGCTTCCGGTACAACATCGTTTAGCTGTGAATCATGTAATGCACAGTTCTCAGCTCCTCGTTCTCAAACGATCGCGCTAATGGTCAACATAACACTATAATTCAAGGCAAATACATAGCTGCAACTTCACAATTATGTGTACTTTTAGACAACACAACAGTTAACGGCTAAAGCCTGACTGACTGAATGAGAACGACAGGAGAGGAATCAGTGAACGAACGAGAACGATGAGCAACAAACAAAATGAAATGTTTTTTGTTTTTTTTCATGGAAACAGTTGCTATGCTTCCCTGTTTCTCATTGACTAAAAATTCGACCACAGTGTCCTAGACTCAGCATACCATTGGCTGGCTCTCAGTCCTCCTCACCTCTCTGATAACTAAACAGTGAACATCATGGCGACTGGTCTGTGAGAACGAACAAATGAACAAACGCATCAGAGAGAGAAGTGAAACGGGGAATCAGGTCAGTTCTTTCGCGTTAAAGAGTCTTTTCTTCTCCGAGACATCACTACTAACAGCATTAACTGCATTAGTTCCTCAATGCAGCCAGGACTGCACAGATTTTTACACTTGCACACTGAGGAGACAAAACAACCTCTCCACATATCACAACACAGGAGGGCAAACTCCTCAAGACTCTGCTGTCCACTTACATCTGAAGGAGAAAAAACATTTCTATGAGGACAACAATGTAAACATCTTGGCCAGAGACGACAGATGGTTTGAAAGAGGAGTAAAATAATCCATCTATGTCTAACTGGAATGACTGTCTGAACAGAGTAGGTGGCCTACAACATTACTTATCAGTCACCTACAATGCTGTACTGATTTCCCTCCCAAGACAGCTTAACAACCATTCACACCTGGGCTCACCTAGCTCTAGCAACCCACAGGAAGGCTGGTTGGGTCAATGACCCAGAGATGGCCATAACAACTCATGAAGAAAGTACAATCAATATGATTTTTGTCATATAGGTGAACTGACGTTTTGATTATGACACAAATATTGACCATGTTACCTATTAATAACATACATGCTAGCAAAGTTTCATATTTCAGTGAAACAGATTTAGCACTCTTTGAGATCATTATAAAAATATTTTGCAGGTTATATTTTAATATATCATGTCCTCCTTCCAAATTCAGGTCCATTTAATGAGTCAGCCTATTGTAGCAGGCAGATGCAAGTGGGAGTGGCTAAACAACGATGTGCTCTGCAGAGTGGCTATTTTGACAAGTCCTTCAAACGGATATTTGAACATGAGGCGCTGAGTGACCCGCTGAAACTGACCCACCAGAACCGCATACAGCAGGCCAAGAAGAACTTGGGCAAGGCCTTCCTCCCCTGTAATGGGGTCAAGAAGCTGTGAGAGAACATACACGGACACCTACACAGCCACATGCATAACTAGTTGATTCATTCAGTCAGAAATTGACCCAAACTGCACCCAAAGATTGAAAGCTGCTGCCCTAGCAGTAACCTTCTAAATCTTGATAAGAATCAGATTACAGATGAAAAATTTCAGTACAGTGAATGAGGGGACTCAGAACCATAATTACTTCTGATCACTCAGACCACATTCAGTGGGGCTCTGGAACACATGTGACCATGTTGTTTTAACAGTGTGTTTGCACATAGGTCTTGAGCCACATTGAAGGATATTGAAAGATATTGTTTTCTTTATGTAAACACAATGTATCTCTTTTTCCTTTGATTTACATGTTTTATGTATTCCAAGCAAGGAGATTAGATCCAAACACATGAGATCAGTTGAGACATATGTTCATGCCAGGTGTGAACTGATGGATGTGCAGCTGTCTACTTTTCATCAGAATGACTCAGGACGCATGCTGATACCAAATATTAGCAGCCAACAGTTTCAATATCATGAGTATACTCATATTTACTAATTGTTTGTATTCATGGCCCTTTCTCACTGTCATCATGTAATCTCTGCAACCAGCTGTGGCTCAGGTAACTACTATGGGACTCTGTCAGGACCAGTCGAAGCCATGAGTCCACTAGTGGTCGCCCGGAAAGCCCATCGCTCACCTGGACGCAACATTGTCACCTCAAACCCCAAGAAAGGCAGTGGTTACAGGTTTATGGCAAGAACTCTTTCTAATGTAGTTCATACGTGCTTAACAAGTCACATTTTAACCTTGTGTTTCTCCTATTCTTTTGGAACAACTGCAAGTATAGGGGTTGTATGCATTTTACGACATGCAATAATCAAACATTTGAAGATTTTGCATTTGTTTGATTATCTAACCCCTTTTTTGGAACACTGTCTAATATCAAGTGAGCCCATGAATCCGGTCTCAATGCATTTTTTGGGAATGTAAGTACCAAAGTCCCAGGGACAATGAAAGTGTTCTCTCAGACCACTTTTTAAAGTACCATTTGTGAGAAAAGTCTTAGTCCCAACTCGTCAAAACATGACATTCTGGGTGTCCAAAATTGTCAAAAAACTTGCTGGGATGGCAGCTGAACCAGAATGAGACACAAAATTATTTCTTACAAATAGCACCTTTAATAGTTAAATATATATGGATCGTTTTATAATTGAAACATACTCTGTAACAAAGGACACTATGGCTAATAGTGTATAATAATATACTAATTTGTATAATAATACAAAGTGAGTTTTAATTCTGTGCAGCTGAAGGAAATACCATGTTTTCTCCTGCAGCTATCCCAATGTTACACTGTCCAAAGTTGAGCTGTATGCCTCAGACCCATACGACAGAGCCAGAGAAGCACTGAAGGTAACCTTTGGGTCTTGTGTTATTGTTAAGTTTTGGCTATCTTGCTGATGGTTATAATGACATGGCACTCACCTAAATATTGAATTTGCTAGGATCTGAAAGCACAGCCAAGTTTCTACATAGAACTCAGTTGGGGCAACACACAAAAGCAGTTCATGTCAGGGCGTGAACAAGCCAACTGTTTAGCTTGTGAAGCAGTCTGACACTTTTCTATTTTGCCTTTGTTTAATCAGCTATATAATGGTTTTCCCTTTGTGTATTTAAGATTAGTTATATATTTTTCAATGCATATGCATGTTTCTATGGTACAGAAAGCGGCAACAATCCACTGCTCCAAGTTAAGAGATGGCCCCTTCAAACTCAACCTTCACCCCAAAGATTATTTTCAGGCTAATCCATACCGCTGTGACAAGCCACTCCCACCAGCACACAAGCCCCTCGCACCTGGACAGAAGGTCTCTCCAATTCCCTTCAAGCCCCCGTCCCCAAGCAAAAAGGTGATTATCAGTCTATGTGCCATTCTGCATCATCATCAGAGGAAAATGTAACTCAAAAATCCTGTGACATTGACCTGTACATTTTTTAACAGTTTTTCTGTTAATGTATCTTGTGTTAGATTGGAGGAATGAAAGCAGGCACGTTTAACCCCTATCCCTCACATTCTGCTGATCTGTATGTCATTCGCCATTCCAAACCAACAAATCAAGAGCCAATCTTCCATCCTGCTCCTGGTCCTAAGAGCACACCTGTCAAGAGTATCATCACCGTCAATGTTAACAGGTTAATCCTGGTCTCTTATCCATTTTCCCTTCCTCTGTACCCCCATGTACAAGTATTTGTTTACAGTCGAGTCTAGCCTCGTCGGATATGGTGACGGCGTTGACTTACGTTCCACCGGCCAATAAGGCATCTGTGTGTTTATATGTCTATTATGTTACCTTGACATTACATGTTTATTACCTGACTTTCATGTCTGGATGTGGAGAGGGTGGTGGTGAAGTTGGAGCAAAATGGCCGCCGAACCAGTGATCATATTCCAGTATTTGTGAGACACCACTGGACCTTTTTAACAAGACCTCAGGACAAATTCTAGCTATTTCTAGAACCATGTGTTTTTAATGAGACCTCTGGACCTCTCCAGTCGCTCTAAAGACATGGACTTTCTGCAGTTTTCAAGAGAGTCTGCTTGGGACACAGGCTTCACTAGACGTTTCTGATTTAATTTCCCCAAATTCATTGGGGTACCACATCACAATATATAAATATGTAGCAGTACAGGTTCCAGAAGTAGTCATTGCAGCAGTGCATTTTATCATTGTAGTCTTTATGCCTGTCTGTCAGTGGTTTATATCACCTCACAGACTTGCTCTCTTGTAGCAGACTTTACATGATGACAGTGAACGCATCACAGTAGTATGACTGAAATCAGAGAAGGCTCAGTCACTAGTTCACAGTGTGGACATTTGGATCCAGAAGAATCGTGGGAGTCAACTGTTAATGTCGTCTTCACTGCCAACACTCACACTGTGGTTCATTCCATAACCTTAACATATTGGTTCTTATTGTATTGTACTACTTTAGTAGGGTTGTTAGACACAAGCCATGATTTTCCCTCAACCCTTACCAAGTTTAGTTGTTTTTGTGCCTAACGCTAACTAAACCTTCACATAGCTGTGAAACATAAGACAATTGTGAATTAGCTTTGACATTCCCAAGACACTATCAGTAGAATGCTAAATTTGATATCATATTTACGTTCTGCCTTGTTCTGAGAAGAACTGTTATTTCAGCTGTTAACTTCTGCAAGATAAATCATCAGAAGTGCACCTACGGAACAAATTTGATCTGAAATCTTGTTTTTTATTTTTGTTTTAGGAGTGTGCACTCTGCAAACTACACCTCAACCTTTCCTGGTGTGATGACCTTCTGACTTCTTCACTCACACTGAATCAACACTGGCTGACTTTTTTACCTGTAGTGCACTAGATAAGTTATTTTGCTGCATATGTTTCATTCTATGTTTTGATGACATTCCTACAGATATAATACTTTCAAATGTTTTTACTACAACATTTGCTTTTTACTTTCCTGGTTCCCTTTCACTTTAATAGGAATATTCTAGATGTGTCATGGTTTTGGGTGTTTGGTTATTATTTCCTGCTTGACTATTTAGGTTTCATATTTTCTGTTTTCTACTTTTTGTCTCTGTGTGTGTTCCTGTCTTTATTTTTAATCACCTGTAATAGTTTCACCCATACCTCATTAGTTTTCACTCTGTTACAGGGCTGGACAAATAATTGGCCCTGGCCTTTCTGGCTCACATCGGTCCCCCACAATCAGTCAAACATGACTCACAATACACAAATATGTGTCCTGAACTATTTTTCCTCAAACCACTGTGTGCACCATCCAACTCAAAACATGTACTGGTGCTCATTCACCTTCAATGTTTATGGGCTATTAGTACCAAAAACTGTAGGTGGATAAAGGTCAGGAAAAGGCGTCAAGAAGGACCACATCACCCCACAGATAGCAGTAACAGTAATTAATACCATTCTTTTCCTGGTGTTAGACGGATACATAAGCAAACCTCCCTGGAGCCCTGAAGCAAATTCTGCGAAGAGTCTCCTCTTACCTGATCTGTACCACACAGTCACACCACAGTTCTCCCATTACAATCCTCCCCACTACAAACTAGTTGCTCCATCTGTCGGTCTAAGAATAAGAACACTATATAGAAAAGAATGAGGTATAAAAAAAAAACCATATTTACTGAATAGTGATTATTGATATTAACATACTCAAGACATTTTAGAAAATGCAGAATGTAATAAAATATGACACAGAGCTTTGGCTCTGCTGCCTGGTAATTAGTCCAGTCCTCACAATATTATACAATTAGCTTTGACTGTACAATTTCAAGCTTATATGGATAAAGCTATGTGTCTCAAAATAGGTTAAATACAATACTGAACACTTGATGGTTATTGTTCAGCCTACTGAGAGGTGTAAATTTGTATTGCAGTATGCCCAGCTCACAAACATTTGAAATTCAATATTGATCAATAGTCAGTATGTGGTGTAACAATGTATGTCTTGACTCTTGTGCTGGTCTTAGCTACATCCGAATTAGTGTTAAGAATTTACAATGAGTGCAATAAGCATATTGACCAAGGTCCTGAAAAGAGTGCAACTGAAAGAGAAATCAGAAAATGTATAGAGTTGTATCAAGAGCATAGAGATGTTCTCACAGCTACATTAAACAACACTCACACAAACAAAAACTGTGTGGAAAGTTATCATCACTGCAATCACTTATCAATACGATTGTGGACTGCAGACAGTCTAAGAGGTCAAGAAGAAGTGGAAAAGAAGAAAAAGAAGTGAAAAATGATTCATTAGGTCCTACTGATATGAGAGGTTCTTCACAAAAAAACATCTATGTGCAGCAGCATCATCATCTGTGTTTTCTGGATAAGAATTCCACACTTCGGCCGGGTTGAGTGGCGACTATGGTTCAAAGATTATAGTGTCTACGACTGAAGTGGATGACTTGGACTGTTGCAGCATTGAGGATGATGCGATGAAGTGTCATCATGAGTGGTAGGTCAATAGCTATGGGGTTAGGCTACACTGTTTTAAAAAAAAACCTCAAACAACCTCTCAAGAGAAGAGGAATACATCCGAAATACATACCAAGATCATTTAAGATTGTTGCAACTCTGCTGTGTCCTGTGTCTCAGTTCAGTATTTGTCATTGATATAATTTTACATTTTTAAATGGGGACTTTTTAGTCTGCTGGAGATATGTCTGTGTTATGCGCGCCCGCCCTTTCTCCTTTTCTCCTCCTCTCACCAGGTGTGTCTGACGAGGGTGATTGTCTGTGGCCTATTTAGGAGAAGCTGGAAATGCCGCTCCCTCTCTGACTCTCCCCGACTTCTCCGCCGCACGTGCTGTCGGGCTTCAGTCTGCCTGCGGTTGAGGCAGTTTTTGTTTTGTTTCTTTATTTTGTACCTTGAGGATGGAGGTCTGGTAGTCATGTTTTCGGGGAAGTAGTTTGGTAACTTAGGTTACTACTTATTTCTTTGTTTAGGGAAGTGAGTCTGGGTCCTACGGCCCATTGTGTGGCTGGCCTGAACTCTCTTCATTCTTATGTTTTTTTTTGCCAGATCTCCAAACTCTGGTAGTGTTCATTATACGTTGATTTAATATTTTGTAAATAAAATTTTGGGGTTTTTTTGCACATATTTTCGGGTTGTAAATGCTTTAATATGTTTATGGCCACAAGATGAGCCATCTTGATGTTGTGGCCGTAACAGTCTGATCGACATTTGAGGATTTTGTATTGGTTATTGAATGTTCTTTTTTTTAATCAGATTCTGCGACTTTTTGAACTGCATGTGTCACAACTGCAAGGTGTATATGGTTGTTAGGCTGTCTTGGGAAGGCCACCTCCTCTGTTCAATGATGGCCATTCCAGTTTGACGAAGATGGATTCCTGTACTCCTCTTTCAAACCATCTGTCTTCTCTGGCCAAGATGTTTGGATTTTTGTCCTCAAAGGAATGATTTTTCTCTTTCAGACGTAAGTGGACAGCAATCTTGACTTGAGGAGTTGGCCCTCCTGTGTGCCATACTGCTCTTAATTTGATGCTGATAAAAGAATAAACACCAATAGACAAGCTGGTCATGATGGTTTCGACCCATGTTTCTTACAGATTGCTGTTGAGTTTATAATTGAACTGTTGACGCACATTTTTAATTTGACTATAGAACATGGGATTATACCTGTGGTGAGGGCAACACATATCACTCCTTTATAAAGGTTGGAGATCCATCAACTCCCAACAATTATAGGCCCATATCTAAGCGTTCAGTTGTAGCTAAAGTGTTATATGGGTTTATAGAGTTATAAACCCATCTAACATTTAATAAGTTTCAGTTAAAGAGTTTTTACCAAGTAGTAGCATTTTAAATGTATTACAGTCTTGTTTCCAAAAAAAACACCACAGTACTGGCACTGAACATTAATTAACGTGTCATACTAACTGATCCAGTCTGCCAGTCAGGAGTTTTAAATAATCAAATACGTTTATCCGCTCTTCCTCCTGCACAAATGAACATATCAATGTAAATATACACATATGGCTTCTGCTGCTTGAGGATCGATACATTAATGTCATTAATATTTTCCTCATTAAGGACGTATTTCACCTCTCTCATCCCACCTTTTATTAATGAAGATGATGGACAGCAGTGCAAGCACACAGTTGTTTATTTTTTTTTTATATGCAGTCTGTTTGGCTGACCTTGTGAGCGGTCAAGACAAAAAGTGAGAAGACAGAGGAACAGAGTGCTCTGATGTGACCCATATCACCTACAACATATCTAAGTACAACAAAACCCCAATATACATACCAACTAAATATTTACGATATATCAAGTCATTCATTTATAATTAACATTTACCAAATACAAAAGCAAAGCTAACAAACATAAACCCGACATAAAAGTATGACCCCCCCACACAATCCTATCTGTTGGACCCCTCCCGGAACGATAAAGAGGCGCTTGTTTCCTCTGGGACTCTTTTACTCGCGCACCCTGGGAGTTGGAGATAGGAGAGCATAGGTAAGTGTTTAGCATATGACACAATGTTTATAACTCTTAACCGTAAACATGACACAATTAATATTGTAATTTATGACCCTTGACAGTGCGACAGAATAGCCACTCTGGGCTCCGCTAATCACATTATGTAACTATCTTTTCCACAGGTCGCACGGCCAACTCAACCGCCCGTTGTTTCGGATTAACACGAGACTATGTTAACTGGCGACCATCAGCCGAAGTGGTCTTTGCTCAGGTTTTCTCTGTGCAATAATACATGTTTGGTCTCTTGTTTGATGAAATGTGTCTAACCCTCAGTCGCTGTATCAAATTTGCTGGTTGTTATGGAAGACGCTTTAAACAAGAAAAGGGAGAGTTACGCTTCCTGTGAATGTGTATCTCTAATAAACCTTTATTAAAAACACATACAATTTATAGCCTACTTCCATATTTTGCATTTAAGTCTTAAATTACATTTAGTTAGGTCTTAAATATGCACGTTCATTTACCGCTTCCGTCATCGGCTTTTTTGTTTGGAGGAAATGTGTTGGTGAGATTCACAGTCAGCTCCGTGTGTTCTTCTGTCTGAAGTATCAGGGACGTAAGTGGCATTTTTTGCCAACAGTGCGGTCAGAATTTATCGGCGCACACTTCGCCATTTCCGGAAAGACTTCGACAGCAGAATCTGCCAGAGGACCCTCAGATTGGGTACACTCGGTGTGAAAGCGCAGGTGTCACTCAAAATCAGAAAAACACCAGCTTCTAAAAGTCTCCAGTGAGGTCACATAATCACACACTTCTGTACGCCTTTGTCACCAGTTCCCAGTCCAAGTTCATCCAGTTCTGCTCGACCTGATTCGACCAATTTGTGTGTGTGTGTGTGTGTGTGTGTGTGTGAGTGTGCGCACAAGGGTTATTATAGTTAACTAAAATTAAATTCCTAGATAAAAACTGAACTTAAACTACTTAAATCACTTGTTAAACTAATTTACTAATTAGATACTAAAATGTTGTATCGAATATGATACTTATTTTCAAAAGTATCGATACCGATTATTTTTTGCACTACCTCAGATGAAATTTGTTATCATAGCTGCAGTGTCTTTTTGCACAACTGTTTTTTATTATAAATATTTTCATGTGGACGGCCTCTAAGTGTCGGATGGAGGGGGCCTAATGCTAACCGCCAAAAGTTTGATGTCCTTACTGCAGATCTTTTCTTTAACAGTGATGTGCCCAGGATTACACCATCTGTCATTAACAAACACAGCCAGCCCTCCTTCTTTCCTCTTACCGCTCTCTGCCGTCCTGTCTGCCCACCGCAGTTTAAAACCGTCTAGGTTAGAGTCTGTGTCCGGGGTCAGCATTTTGTATGTAAATTGTAATGTCATTTTGAACGTTATGTACTTTGTAATGTCATTTTGAACATTTTGTGTGTACTTTGTAATGTCATTTTGAACGTTATGTACTTTGTAATGTCATTTTGAACGTTTTGTATGTAATTTGTAACTGACTTGATTTGACTGAATATTGAA
>CAEMYA010000779.1:64873-77041 GCA_903131615.1 Diplodus sargus | reverse complement strand
ACTTTACTGTACTGTACGGTACAGTAAAGTGCATCAAAAACATTTTGACTTCATCATACGTTTGTCATATGTTTGTCACCTCAATTAATTTAAGGTATTAAAAAAAGTATTTATTTTGTGTACATTTTAGTCATTTACATTAAAAACACACTGTTTTTGGTAGTATATTAAGAGTAAAAGGTAAAACTATTGGGATTTCCAAAAATCATAATGGAAAAAAGGGAATTCCCAAAAATTAAAACGGAAAAAATGGAATTTGGGAAAAATAAAACAGATTTTATACTGTTAGTAGTGTCCCCTCCTGGGGACACCTTCTCAGAGGAGGAGGAGGAAGAGGGAGGGGAAGGGAGGCAGAGAAGGAGAAGAAGAGCAGAGGGAGGGCACAGCAGGAGGAGGAGGAGGAGGAAGAGGAGGAGAAGACATGTGATCACCTTGCCCAGTTTGTGTGTTAACCCATTTCTGTGCAGGTGATTGAGGAGTTGTGTTGGGAGGAGATGCTTCACCTGAAACTGATCCACATCAGGGCTCCTCCTCCCTATACACCATTGATAATACTGACCTACGTACTTTAATAGGGTCTGGGCAGCTAAGCTGCCAGGACACTATTGTATTCCTAGGAATTCTTTCTTTCTTTCCTTCTTTCTTCTTTCTTCCGAGGAAGTCATACTTCCCATGTGCGAAAACTCACCAAACTTTACAAAAAAGTCCGGCCCCATGCCAGATTTACTTAATTCCAAGGACATGTCAATATTCCTCCTGGGGGGGCACAATAAGAGTTTAAATTTTAAAAACTTTAAAAATACCTACAAAATCAACAGTACATGCTACAGTTTTGAAACTTTCACCAAACTGTAGCCCCAATACTGCTGAAACTTTAGTCCACTTGAACTCATCACAAATCTTGAAGTCCATCACTCAGTTCTGAGTCGACAAATGAAGCTACACAGCAGGTCTCACTTCCAGCCAATTAGCTCAGTGAGTTAGGAGCTGGTTCTTGGTGTCAGGGGTTGATGATGATGATGATGATGATGATGATGATGATGATGATAATGATGACAGATCAAAATGTCAGATGTCCTCAACATGAAACACAAGACAACTGTCCTGATGGTGGCATCACAGCAAGCCTCTAAATTAAAATGGGTGAAAGCTAACCAAATTTTGCACAAAGGTCCAGTCTCGTGCCAGATTACCTCAGCTGTAAACCTAAGCCAATAGTCCTGATGGTGGCGCTACAGCAAGCGTCTAAAGTTCAAAACATTGAAAATTCACAAGAAATCAACCCGCAAGAGCTTCACACTTTCAACAAACTGTAGCCCCAATACTAAAAAAACCTTTGTACATTTAAACCTATTAAAAATGATGAAGCCCATCACTCTGTTTTTTTTTAAACTAAAACTTAGAAAAACTCTCCTCCCATAATTTTTGCCTACAGCGCATGAAAATGTTTGACTGTGAACACTACTGTAAACATATACCTGCAAATTGATAAATAAATCATCAATGTTCATGAAAAAATTGAAAATATTTTAGATGATGTTTGACAAATATCAGAATTTTACCCCAAAAAATGAATTTTTGAAAAGATATTGGGAAGAACATTTTGAACTCTTTGAGAAGAACATTTTGAACTCTGCTCTCATGTGAATAGTTGCAGTCAATGCAAGCAGCATTTTTAAATAACAGTTATTCACTTATGGAGCAAATCAATCATTTTTTAAAACAAATTACCAACATCTCCATGCTGCAATATGTGTATTTTCAGATTTCTATAGATAGACAGACAGTCTTTGGTTCCAGAAATTGTGAGTTCAAGCCTCAATGGTCCAAAATGAACATTGTTGTCAACTGTCTTGTCTTCCTATTCTCCTGTTTGTTGCTCAGAATTGCCTAAATTTGCCAAAAATAGCCCGGACCCCACCCATCGTTGCGCAGCAGCTATAATTTTATTTCTATCGTTGCTTAGGTGGTACAATGAATTTCTCCCATATTTTGTCTGAACCAATAGCTGGTTCATGACAGGCACAAGGAAGGTAGCTTACCTCAGCTTAACTCAGTCAGAAGGCAACTCAGTCAGCTTAAAAGAATCAGCCCATTCTCGAAGCAGCAGGGGGCAAGAGCAATTCAAGAAAAAGTGAAGGAGACTATTGCCAAGTGATGACTAAACTTTGACAGGTTTCTGGTTATGAAAGATTGGCTCTTATTTGTAACATTGTTCTTGAGTTTGGGTTCTGCATTGTTCAGAAATGTAATTTATATGCAACTTTGTTTTTAAAAACAAAATGAAAGGACCAAAAAATACACATTATGGTTTTGTTGTGTTCAGTGTTGGTCAAGTTACTTGGAAATAGTAATTAGTTACTGATTACTGATTACTTCTCCAAGAAAGTAATCCAGTTACTTATTGATTACTTATTTTCAAAGGTAATTAGTTACTTTACTAGTTACTTAACTAAATTACTTTTCAAAAACATGATGCACAACCTGAATACGCTATATCCTCCTGACTACCAGGAAAAAAGAAAATGTTTAATCACAATTGTTCTTTTTAATTCCCCAATCTTTGTAAGGTAATTACAATACTGAAAACATTTTTTTTTTTTTTTTTTACTTTTTTATTTTTAAGATATGTGTCCACCACAGTGGACATCGGAACGCCATACACATGAAAATGAACCTTGATGGCAACCAGTTAGTCGCAAAGAAAACACCAAAAAGTCAACATAAGAATGAGCTCAACATAACTGTCCATCATCACTTTTGTTTAATTTTCTTTTGCTTTGTTGTGCTTTTAAGATATCATGTGTCCACAGTGGACATCCAAACACCATACACATAAAACTGAACCTTGATGGCAACAAGTTAGTCGCAAAGAAAACACCAAAAAGTCAACATAAGAATGGGCTTAAGATAACTGTCCATCATCACTTTTGTTTTCTTTTATTTTGCTTTGTTGTGCTTATTTGGTGTGATACTACAAAAAGCAATTCCCCTTCTTGGAAACACAAAGGAATACTTTGCACTTCGTGCACATCACATATGTTTTGTTCTTGCAGCCGGATCTGCGACACCTTGATGCATGTGTTTCATCCACCATCTCTGGAAGATGTATGGCGCCATAGTGTCTCAGAGCAGCATTTGGCTGCGGTTACCACTTTTGACGTGGGGGAGTGTAGTCATCTTCGCTGTCACTTGTGACTCCTGCTTGGGCCCGAGTAATCAACTGTTCACCAAGGAGCAGTTTAAAGTCAAGGAACTTCAGTGGTTTCTTCCCCAGAAACTGGCAGTCACTCTTATACTGAAGCATGAGTTGGTGATTGCCAGGTCAAAGAAGTGGAAAATTGCACGCACTGTCCATTTCCGAGTGCGAGAGGCCATCCTGTAGAAACTCAACATTCTGTCAACCAAGTCCACGCCACCCATGCTGGTGTTGTACTCAGCAATTGCCAGTGGCCTTGACACCTGGACAAATCTTTTGTCTTTCTTGGACCATCTTCTGCGTGTGTCCTGAGGCTTAATGCCATAGGCAGAGGATGCCATGACAACTGACTTGTTGTCCAACCACTTTAGGACAGCAAGTTCAGGAGAGCTTTGTCTTACTACCATCTCTGATGCTCCTCTTCCTTTCTTTTTGAAGGGCTTATCCCTTATGATCTTGCACTCCTTTGGAACCCTGTTTTTCATGAGGGTTCCAGCCCCTGTCAGCCCTTTTGTCATCAGGGTGTCGAGGAGGTTGAACGTTGTAAAGAACTTGTCAAAGAACAGGTGGGTTCCTCGTGGAACAGACTCTGCTAAATGAAGAACAGCTTGTTCTCCAATGCCCTTTCCTTCTGTAACTCTGAAGGTAGTCTTGCCTTGGTAGACCACAAAGTCTAAGACCAGACCACTTGGTGCGGCCAAGACAAACACCTTAAATCCAGTTGGATATGGTTTGCCCGGTACATACTGGCGCACTGGGCATCGACCAGTAAATGGAACCATTTGCTCATCAATGCACAATTTTCTTGTTCTAGGCAGACTCAGACATCCTTGCTTTACTTTGGTCAAGAGGGGCCAAATTCTCCACAAGAGATCACTTCTTTTTTCATCGTCTGAAACATCAAGGTCATTGATGATCTTGATGGAATTTCTCAGCTTGTAAAACAATGAAAGCAATAAAGGGAGAAAAACACAATTAAAATGAGTCAATTGTTAGAGACAATCTGTTGTTTTTTTTAGAATACAAACTCAAGGTGTACTTTGTATTCTTGCTCCACAGTGGACGCCGACTGGACTGAGATGTGGACTGTTCTGCTTGATCTGACTCCTCTGCATCTGCTTGCCCTGCCTGAATTTCACCCTCAGAGCTCTCCGAATCATCTTCCTCTGCTTCTGCCTCAAACATTGCATCTTGATCTTCTTCTTGATCAGACAACTCAATATCTGAGTTTCCATCAACAATTCGCAGTAAAATCCTCTCTGCTTCTGAGAATGCTTCCCTTTCTTTTCATTTGAGAAAACAGAACAAAATGGAGTAAATAACTACAAATGTCCACTATGGAGGACATTCTTTAAATAATTAAATACTATGCTAAAATGCACTTAAAATGATTCAGACAATGTTTTAATGTGTTGTTAATAGAGTTATATAAAATATGCCAACAACATTTCAAGCCAAAATGTGCTAAATATATTTATTTATATATTTACTTACTTTTCCTCTTCCCATAAAATGTGCTCGCACTGAGGGACGCCATTTTCCTGAATGAGGAGGAGAAAGGTACCAAAGCCCCACCCCTTCACATTTGGCATCATTGAAAAGCCCTAAATGTCCTCTGTAGATAGCAAAAGGACTTAATTCAGTAGTATGCAGTGGGTGGGAGATGTTCAGGTTTACAAATGTCCTCCACAGAGGACAAATTTAAACTACTGGTAGTCAGGAGGATAATACGCTATATCTCAGAGTGCAGCCTTAAACTTAGCGTCCATTATGTCGTATTCTCTCTCAAGGTATCCTGCAAATGACTTTCTCCGCGGCATCATGACACCACTTTTGGAGTCTATAGTGGAAATGGGCAACATGTCCTCGAAAATATAGCCAGTGATGAGCTTCTTCAGTTCAGCTGCACTAAGTCCTGTCACTCTTTAGTCTATTTTCACCTGTTTAGAGGGGCCCTTGGAGGTTTGCCCAGTGGAATTGGATGTGGTAGCTGCCGCGGTCATGTCAGTGGGAGGGATCTGGGTTTTTTTCAGTCAGTTTCACATTCCTGTGCCAGCTTGCTAGGTGCTTGCTCAGATTTAAGGTGGAATTTTTTGCTGTGGATAAAAGTTTTCTTCCCACACAGAGTGTACAGCGGACGCTGATGTTTTTGTCACCTTTTACCGAGTCACTCTCAAAGTAATTTCGGTACCTCCAGTTACAGGCTGAGCCTGATGTGTGTGACTGGTTGGGTGTGTGGAGCTTGGTGTGTGTGTGTACCTGTGACATGGGGGGGTATGTAATGTCACGCCAGGTATGTGTGTGACTTGAGTGTCATGGGAGAGAAAATGGCGCCGTGCTCGGACTTCAACACCGCCAAGCGTATCAGCATGAATCTGTTTGTGACAGACACTACAGAGACTTTAGGAGCTAGTGTGGCTAACACAGTAACCTGCAGACGTGCCGCCACAGATACAGCACAAACCCCTTCGTGGTTAGCATGGAGCTAACACCAGCAACTAGCAGAGCAGCAGTCTTCACGTTACCAATGCCGTCGTGCAAGGGATGGCCGCTCACCCCGCCACCCTCCGGATCTACTAACCCCTTCACCCTGCCGGTGGAGCGGCGAAAGGAGGCCTGTGGTGAGTTTGCAACGTTTCTGCAGGCAAATTATACTCCCGCCACGCCATTACCTACAGCAGTTGCTCTCCCCACCACTGGCCAAATAAGTAACCCCTTTGCCCAGATGAACAGTGACTATTTTACCGCGCGGGGAGTGTGAGCATGATGTGTGATGAGCTGCAGCCACAGGGGAGAGAGGCTATGTATTGTGCTGTGTCATGATATCCTGCAAGACTGAAAATAAAGAGCTGTCCTCCCTATCCAGAAGTCGTCGAAGTCCTGGGATTTTGTTCTGTTCTACTGCTTCAAACCAGAGGTCCCTTACTACAGGCTGGGATCTTAATCTTGATTTTGCATCAAGGTTTTATTTGTCACTCCAAATTGAAGATTAGCCTGCCCTACAGTAAAAATGGCATACATAAAATAAAAAGAGTAAAGCAATAGGCCTATATTAAGCGGCAATATATATTTAAGCATCAAAGATGTTCAGTTAAACCCACATTATAGTTTGAAACAACGTTCAAAACACAAACAGCCAGTATCACTAAGCATAAAGTCCACTAGCTTAATGCTAACGTATAATGTAAAACCTCATAGACGGGCTAACAGAAATTAGCATCGCTATCGCCAGTTCGCGGCAATCCACAGCGATAGCAGTAAAGCTGCTAAAAGTTGTTTTAATTCTGGCTTTAGCGCTGTTAACACATCACAGTTTTAATATTTTTTCATGTGAGAAAGTCACAGTTTCATCCAGTGCAGAGTCTGTAGGAGCCACGACCGGGGACCAGGGCAACAGCTGTCACAGCAGCAGCAGAGCAGGGGTACTGATCTGATCGCCCGGGGCCAACCTCTGTCGTCATCGTGGGGGAGAAAACGAGCCAAGTAATTTATCTGCACGCTTTTAAAGGTTTCCCACTGGCTGGTTAAATTCTTTTTAGGAGATTAATGTTGGTCTCATTGATGAAATTTAACAACTGTGGCAGTCGCATTAGTTTGTCTGAATGCAAAGTGTGCAGGGTCTCTTGGCTGATGTTACATCAATTGCTCTGGCTACGTTGTCCAGGTGCCTGAAAACTTAAGGCCCGCCCTACTCTGCTCTGATTGGCTAGAACTCCTTGCTTACCTTGAGTATCATTGATAGTTTGAACTATCACTTTAAACCACCAGTTACAGTTTGTTCTTTATTCATAAAAAGAAAACACTTGACCAAAATATCGCTATACCAGATTTCCAGCACCGTGCCGGAGGTCTTCAAGCCCTGCGTTTATTATTCAGCGAGGAAAAAGAGGAATCTGCGGAGAAAATGATAGCGCCTGGCAGCGGGGGGAGCCGGACGGCACGAGAGAAAATGGCGCCGTGCTCGGACTTCAACACCGCCAAGCGTATCAGCATGAATCTGTTTGTGACAGACACTACAGAGACTTTAGGAGCTAGTGTGGCTAACACAGTAACCAGTAGACGTGCCGGCCACAGATACAGCACTAACCCCTTCGTGGTTAGCATGGAGTTAACACCAGCAACTAGCAGAACAGCGGTCTTCACGTTACCAATGCTGTCGTGCATGGGATGGCCGCTCACCCCACCGCCCTCCGGATCTACTAACCCCTTCACCCCGCCTGTGGAGCAGCGAAAGGGGGCCTGTGGTGAGTTTGCAATGTCTCTGCAGGCCAATTATACTCCCGCCACGCCATTACCTACAGCAGTTGCTCTCCCCACCACTGGCCAAATAAGTAACCCCTTTGCCCAGATGAACAGTGACTATTTTGCCACCAGCACCCCTGTTTTCCAGGCTCAAGCTCCACCTGCCCCGCAAATTGCCTCACTTTTCATCCCAAATCAGCGCGCCATGAGTGCCTCACAGACAGCAGCAAAGAGGAACATTATAGACAGAGAGAGAGAATCCCCACTCTGCGGCAGGCAGGTACTACATGTTTTAAGTAGGGGGGGCTGCCAACTGCATGAATGAATAAGTGATGTCATCCTATTTTTTTCTGCTACTTTACCCTAGCGCAGTGGTTCTCAACCTTTTTTAGTCGCGACCCCCAATTTAACATGCACGCATGATGGATGGATAAAGCGCTGTCCAGTGCTGAAACAACGCCTGATCAATCAATCATATTATCAGACAAACACTTATAAGTGTTTGTCTGATGATATGATCACACTTCCGCTATTAGTTTCTTAATCATCTTATTTTGAAACAGTTCTGGATTTTTTGAAAAACATAAAGCAGCATCAAGAGGAATTTTTCACGTGAGTAACAGATCGACAGTGGTCGCTACATTCCATCATATTGCTGTTAGTTGAGCCGGTTAAAATGTAATCAAATAACGCAAAATTTATTTTTCTTTTTAATGAATTAAAACGATCACCAGCGCGTGCTAATTAGGAAGCCTGAACAAAACACACTGGGGAGAAAAACAGCCCATGTTTCATTTTAAACATCTATGTTGCTGAGAGCTTAAACATGAAAAAGACGTGAACTGTAATGTGAAAGTGATGTACATTGCGGGGACTGCTGTCGGTGAAAGTCAGCCAACAGCCGGCCCCGGGGGTGACCATGATACAGGACGAGACGACAGAGGCTGGAGATGGAGTTAAAGACAGCTCAGGGGCCGCTGATGACAGTGACTCCACCTGCCTCTCTCTCCCGGCTACCTGGACCAGCCAGCATGCAGTGGAGAGAATACCTCATACCTCATTATGTGTGATGTGAGTGGGAAAGGAGACGTGGACAATGTATTTTTAGATATAACAGAACTGACACAAGGAACATATCCGGAATCCATTTACGCCAGTTTGAGACAGAGTTTGCGCCAAGCGGTAAGGGCTAATCTATATAAACTGTAATATCAATTTTATAGCACTGTGTTGTATATGATGATTGGATCTCTGTAGGCAGCATGTTATTCTCGCCAATGTAATAATGTCCTTAAACATAATAAACCAGGTAATAAAAATCTGCAGCATTTAATGTAATAAACCCACAAATGTAATACATTTTCCACAAATGTAATGTCCGCTGCCTTCTACAAATGTAACACGCGATTTCCCACAAATGTAGTAACTATTATGTTAGACTTGGCAGGTAGTGACGCGTCAGGGCTTCTTTGGTTCAGCACCGCAAACAGCGGTGAGAGAGATGATCCTCATTGACAAGAGAAGGCACCTCTCCAGAAGCTGTTAGGGGCATCTGGAAATATTTTTTGAGCGCATCTTGACAACGGCACAGAGTACGTCCGGACGGGTTGGCCTCTACTTTGATTCATGATTCATTTATCCTTTTTAGTAGCTATCAGTGTCATTGTCTAGCGTGTTAAGCCAGCATTGCTTTATTTCAACCTAGCTAGCAAGCTAATACAAATGAAACGTCTTTACACAAAACGGCATTTAAAAAAAGATGACATAATGTTACCTTTATATTGGGACTTCTTCTTCTCCTCCTCTTTTCTTCTCTTTCGGAACTGCGCACCTGAGGGCTTTGACGGCCGTTTCATCTCTAAAATATCAAAACATAACCTGTCATAACATAACCACTTCAGGTGACCTGACCTCACCTCTGTGACACCTATATGACACTCTGAGGTGCGCAGCCAATGACCACACGTCAACTGAGAAACATGTCATTGTTTCATTATTTTGTTGATATTTATTATTTTCAAGACAGAACATGAAGGGTGGTACCAGTGGGCATCGAAAATTATTTTTATTTTTTTCTCCTTTGAGCATGACTGGCGGCGCCCCTCCAGCAGATGATGCTCTATGCGTCCACCTATAGAGCCGACTCTGAGTGTATCTGTGTAGCTAAAGGCCTATAGTGTAGTTAAATATGTGGGTAAATAAAGAGGATTAAATACCCACACAAACATTGAATTACCACATTTATTTTGAGGCCTGCAGGCTGGCCTGTGAAGCCTTATATAAACAGGATGGGGGATACAACATTCTTTTGTGGTGTAAGGAGGACCTCTGCTGGATGAAGCTGGGTAAGACCTCTTGACTCAAGCCCTGGCATTGGGTGCAGGTGAGTATGGGCCAAAATGTATGTAATTATTATGATTTTTTTGTGGTGAAAACAATGCACAGTAATGAGGCAACACACAAGCATTCACATTTGTCATATCAATACTTTATTGCAAACTCCATGACCATAGTTTTTAGACCTATACATTTGAGTCCCCCTAAAAACCCTGGGGGAGCAGTTAGTGGCTCACCGTGGGTGTTTGCTGAGACCAGGGAGGTCGGAGGCCTGGGCTCAAAAGAAATGTTTCTAGTGGTGGGATCAGAGGATGTGGTGTTAATTTTTGTTCTGTATATACCTCTGTCTCATCATTTGGTCCCTGACCACCTCTTGTTGCATCTGCCCAGTGTCAAACCAGGTTCAGGTTCCAAGCCAGGCCCCGGTGTTGCCACACACCCTGCGAAGGTGACGGGGAAATCAAAGATTGCAGAGATGGAGGGACTGTCAACGGCGACATTTGACAAGATTTGTGCATAAATTTGTACAGATCTGTTTATGGTTTTGTGCCGAATCCTGATGTAGTGGTGGGCTCAATTTCTTCCTTACACCTGTATATTCTGTCTATTGTAGCTGTCTATTGCT
The DNA here is from genome assembly GCA_903131615.1 of Diplodus sargus. NCBI lineage: Eukaryota > Metazoa > Chordata > Actinopteri > Spariformes > Sparidae > Diplodus > Diplodus sargus. The sequence goes on along the minus strand of CAEMYA010000779.1, from coordinate 66,638 downwards.
GATTTGCCCCCTATTTTTCTACCTTTCCCCTCTGTAGGTAGCCCTTTTGAGTGTGGCTTAACAAAGTCCGTGTAGGAGGAGAAAGATGGTGGAGGCTGAGGACGGGAGCCGAAAACCTGAAGGGGAGATGTGAGTATAACGCTTGGAGGAGAGGAAGCCAGACTGGGTGTTTTTCTAGTCGCAATCGGGGGGAAGGCCCCATTCACACTGCTGTTTGCATGCGGGGATCCTGCGCCAATTCTCCGCACCCTCCTCTGTGTGAAAGTTTCAGATGTGGAGAGGGGCTGCATTATTGGTGAACCGCCCCAGTGTGAACAGATAAGCTGGAAGCGCGGAGCGAGGGCGCGTCAGTCGGACATTCTGACAACTCAGGTCCTTCACTCAACTAAATACAGAGAAATGTCCCACAAAGCAGTGTTACATGACCAAATGAAAGTACCGTAGTAACTGTAACTGTCTTTGGCAACTTATATGAGGAAAACAAATACCACAGCTGTACGTGGAGAAGCGTCTGTCCTCCCGTCTGTCCTGCCGCCTCTGTCACATTTCTGACCAAAAAACAGCGTCTGTCATGAATTGTGATGAAAAAAAATCACCGCGACCATCAGCCCTCCTGACTGAGACTTCAAGGAACTTTCCCCCAGAAAACAGCCTCCGTCCCCACGAGTGAGGGAGTCACACAGTGTCCTGTTTATGTAATTATCTAATTTAGCGCGAAAAACTTAACTTTGTCACTTTCCAGGATATTTGGTCAGTATCTCAATCACTACACATTATAACAGCATCCATATGATGGTTTAGATTGACAGGGGGACACCTGGGAAACACCAACATCATCAACGTGACGTGTACCGTCACGCCTCTTTAGGAGCTGCAGCACCGGCTTTCTGTGTGAATTACACAGCGGTAAGGCAGAGATGCTTTGCTCTGTGTGAATCACCATCAGCAGAGAATTGGCGAACCACCGCTCCGGAGATCATGCGGAGACGCTGTGTAAAAAGGGCTACAGACTAACCTCGCCTCATGACAAGGCCGTGACCTCCTATTTGCTTGGATCTGCAAGTCCAAATTTACATGATGCTGATAATGATGCCATTGTGTCTAAGTAACTTTTACTGTTTTCTCCTTCCTTGTTTAATTTTACTGTGACTTACATTTTTTTTTTTATTCATACCACTCTCATTGAATTGTTTTCCAGCTACCTGTAAGACATCATGAGACAGTAAGCAGGAGCTTCAGGTACAAACAACCACATCTTGCATCGCAGGCTGAAGCTGTGAAGAGTTCAGCTTCGAGTCAATCGAGAAGAAAGAGGGTAAGACTTATTAGATTAGATCCGTTTTTATGTGACTATTTTTCAGGTGCATTAATAGATATGTTGTGTCCATAAGCAGTGCATCGTGCAGTACTGATTGCCTTTATTGATTGTTTTTACAGCTACTGGAAGTGAGACAGAATGTGCTAGCTGAGGATGAGGTGGACCTTTGGAAGTGCGCCACCATAGACCTGATGAGGAAGACGGCGGAGTGTCTGGATGGATTGTGCGACCTCCGTTCTTTCTCAGCCAGGAGCTCACCGAGCTCTGTGCCACGCTACAGTCAAGATTAAAGGTGATTCTGAAGTACAGGGCAGCGCACCACAGACGTCTGCAAAATGGACCAGATTCGGACAGAATGCCGCCAGTTACCTACAGCTCTGAGGCGGAGGACAGACACTTCACGGTGCTATATATATATATATATATATATATATATATATATATATA
>CAEMYA010000779.1:47573-63518 GCA_903131615.1 Diplodus sargus | reverse complement strand
ATAGGACGTTTTACAAACTATAGGAATCGGCGGAACTTGGCACCGATAGTGGCCGATGGCTGCAGTTTTTTTCCATAGCGCCAAATACTGCTTCTTCCCTTCCCTGCTCTCTGTCTCTCTGATCACTGGGGGCTGCTCTTCACGCACACACATACACACACACACACACACACACACACACACACACACACACACAGAGCATGGGAGAGAGAGAGACGGGGCGTGCGCAGCGGCAGCAGAGAGANNNCACACACACACACACACACACACACACACACACACACACACACACACACACACACACACACAGAGCATGGGAGAGAGAGAGACGGGGCGTGCGCAGCGGCAGCAGAGAGAGGAAAGAAGTGACCCAGGTGGAGACGGTGACACGCAATATTGTAAGTGCAATAAAAACTTCAAGAATTGAAAGTCAACAAACATAACATCCTTGGCGGAGGCAATAAGTAGCACATATTTCAGCATAAACAGCAACATTTACACCGGCACGTTTTACACGACCACAGTGCTTGTTAAGCTAACAATTAACAGCTTGTTACGAACACGAAATGAAAGCTGTCTGTGTGTAGTCTGTTCATCTTAGTTTGCCATGAATCTTAAAATTTGGCAATTTATTGTAAACAACACATCAACTTTGAAATTTCTTTGTCACGAATATACCACACCCAATGACAGGTGCTACTTTACATTCACTTTACTTTACAGTCGCCACAATATTATGCCTGATCGGCATATAGCTTCAGCAACCTGTACAACTCTATGTTATCAATTACCCACGCGCACACGCAAATTTTGACGCACGTAAAGAACAGGCACTTTTGATAGCCACGGTGATAGTAAACGTAAATTCCCAGGCTATAAACAACTACACAACGATACATAAAACACATTAATAAATCATCAGAGCCAGCTGCTCCATAATAAAAACATGTCTTACCATCTTGCAGTCATCCATATCTATCTATATGCTCTCTGAGATTTCTCTCTTTTTCTCTGCTCTCCCCTTGTGTTGCTTGATGCCTCGATTCATTTTTTTGCTAGCTTAAACTCAGTCAACCTCCAACTTTCAACAACTACACTCAGACGGTCTACTCGATTCAGTCTTGAAATTCCCAGAAGGCATTGCTTCATTTTAACTTTTGCAAACAACTATTCAAATAAAAAAATGCAGGTAGATTTGTTTTATTTCAAACCATGCATGTTTTCGAATATCTGAATAAGACATTTCGCTACAAAGGAATGCAGAGTGATGTAAAAGTTTGCAACTGTAGAAGGTAACCATGACTGTGATATAGACACACGTATGTGGCCTATAAATACAGTTTAGCTTAGAAAGTTCTGTAGTGAAAAGAATTAGGAGAAATTTGGATTGCCATTGGCATAGGAACTTTATTGATTCTTGAAATGGCTAGTAGAAATGAGCTTGGGGCCGCTCTGTGATTGGTCAGTTGGCCCACAGTGGCATTTGCCCACAATTACATGTATATTAAAATGTTTCACCTAAAGTATACATGCGTTGAAGTGCTACAGATTTGTTTGTGTTGTGTTTTAACCTTGTATTCAACTCAAAATGTATGTTAAAAAGTACCACTGATGGTGTTTTTAACATACATTCAGACTCCTCTTCATCAGAAACAATTTTCACATCAGATTCATGTTTCTTCAAGACAAATTTAAAAGTACCACTGATGGTGTTTTAAATTTGTCTTGAAGAAACATGAATCTGATGTGAAAATTGTTTCTGATGAAGAGGAGTCTGAGATTGTTTCTCTGGTAAGCTGTCACTGAACTCTCAGTTTCATAATGCTGCATTTCATACCAATGGCACTACTTATGGTTATGTGCATATTATGGCTGCATGATGATTTAAAAGGGGATACTTAACAGTTATTATGGACAGTATTGCAGTGGCATGATTGTGATTATAATAAACAAGTAGTGTCATTATTAGGGACAGCAAAAAGATAACATTGTACTTCCTCTGTCAACTTGCCCTCCATGTGAGATTCTTCATCTATTCCTGTGGTTTTTCTGTTGGTGAAAAAAATAGGCCTATACAGGTGTTCATTGTCAACAACAATTAACAAGATGGCTAACTGCATTCACAACAGATGCTGTTACTGCTTTGTCAGTCATCTTTGTCAGTCATCATCATTACTACTGAAAACAACATTTAATAATAATAATAATAATAATAATAATAAAGTAATCGAATTGGTTAGCATAATTGATAATGGTCTTGATATTAGTACAGTCCTATCAATTCATACCACCACTTGTGTAGTGTTGTTGTTTTTTGTTTTGTTTTGTTTTTTACTCCAGCTCCATATCGGCCTGCTTGCTGAATTCTGTTTCCACCTTGTCTCAAAAGATACTGCAAACCGCACACACTTTACTGCTTAGGTAATGATATGTGACATAGATCATGGTGTGTGAATATTGAGCTGCCTCCACAACAATAAAACCTTTGTGGATTTAGAATCAGATAGACTAGCATTGTGATGGTGACTGCAGTAAGTGCTACAGCAACTCCTGCTGGACAATTGTCATGTTCAATTTAATTTATGTGTTGTATTATAACTTTTTTGGCTCCTAGGAAACCTGTCCGGTTCGTGGTGAGCAGGTCCCCACATCAGTCATTGAGTACCACACCAGCACTTGTGGAGAAATATATAGCTGATAGGATTTATTAAATAATACTGGTGAATGGTAAACATAAAAAATGTACAGGTCACATAAATTCGGGTGATATATTTCTTGAGTGTAATTTGACTTTGAATAATGGTGAAAACCAAGAGTTACATAACAACTTCCCCAGTGCATGGTTAGACAGCTGATGGCTGCTAAACACTGTGTAAAACCATTCTAAATTAGTGTGCATTCTTGTGTTTCCTTCTTTATTTGTGTTAAACTGTCCTGTGATCATGGATAATGTTGATATAGCTTCTGGGAGCTGCAGTAGTGCCTCTACCTCATTTATTGCAACACTCAGCGCCTTAGCTGCCCTGCCCACAGAGGACATTACATTATCCACACCTGTTAACAACAAAGATTTAGGTTTGCATTTATTTTTTATTTTTTTACAATTATCTTATATAGCAAGTAATTTGGGGCGTGTATTTTTAAAGAATGTGTGATAGACATGTGGACTAAAAGGGCTCACAGACATAGTGTTGTTAGATACATTCTCTGATGATCTGGTTCCAACAAATGGCAAACATTGTAGATTGACGATGACATTACACTCCTACTGGCGTAGGAGCAAATGACAAAAACTGACCGAGGATAGACGTACTGCTGTTGGTCTCCCCGCTGGTTTTAACAAAAAACAATATTTCTGGCTTTCCGTTGATAACATTGTGGTTAATCGCTAAATCTACACAGACGTTGGACATGTTGCTGGAACCCTTTTTCAATATGCCCAAAAAAAGAGAAACTCCAAAAAAGAGCAACAAGTCAGCGACTAGCAAAGCGCTAGATAACCCATGCGACGAAACAGAGCCAGTGCTAGCTAACGAAGCCAGAATCCTGTACCGAGCCTGGAAAAGAGTCCGCCAGCCCCACTAGCGATGGCACAGTGGTTCAGCAGGTGACACGTAATATTGAGGAGATGCCGGATTCTAAACTCACTAATATCTTGAAACCAGTCACAGAGATGCCAGAAAAGCTAGACAAGCTAGTGGACAGACTGGGGACGGTTGAGCAACTAATGTCCGACTTGGAGGATAATGCAGCGGCTAATGCACCACGGCTTGAATCAGTGGAGTCAGTGCTGAAAAAAGCAATGGAAAACTCAAAAATGATGAGAACTAGAGTCGACGACAAAAAGTCAGAATTATTGGACTGACAGAAGGCACTGAAGGCTGTATTTTTTTGAGAAGTGGATTTCCGAGGTCTTGAACATGGACATGCAAGGGGAGTGGCTGAAAATAGAATGAGCTCACCGTGTGGGACCTCCAGTGGGATCCACCGGCAGACAGGGCCCGTTTGGTCCTGGTGAGGCTTCACAACTACACGGACAGACAGAGGATCTTACGCATAGCGAGAAACAAGGGCAGAGTTACGATGGATGGTCAAGTAGTATCTTTTTACCAGAACTTTTCTGTGGAGATTGTAAAGTGGAGGCAATAATCTGCAGATGCGTGCAGAAGGCTTCGGGGAGCGGGGATCAAATATGCTTTTGCATATCCAGCTTTAATTAAGGTTCTCCTTCCAAATGGATAACCGATCTCTATTGTCACAATGAAGGAAATCAACAACTACGTGAAGACACTCCCGACTAACCAGGGACTGTATCAATCCACCTGTCATAAGGTAAATGAGACTATGCAGCATGATATAATATTACATTATTTCGAATATTAATTTTTGTACCTGGAATATCAAGGGCTCCAATAATGTTGTCAAAAGGAACTATTTTAAAAAAGAAAATGTCCAGGTTGCATTCCTCCAAGAAACCCATTTGAATGAGGGGGAGCACAAAACATATCTCAGGGAATGGGTCAGACAGGTATATTTTACATCTTACATCTTATTCTACAAAAAAAAGGGGTGCAATTATATTAGATCAAATATTGTTGCTATTTACAGCTAAAAATATTTATAAAGATACAGACGGAAGGATAGTTCTAGTAAAAGGAGAACTATATAGAGAATCAGTTTTGTTAGGTAAAGTGTATGCTCCTAATGTTGATGACAGGGACTTTTTTGCCTTCCTACTCAGTAAAATTGCTGAAATGGACTGTACAAATATGATAATTGGAGGTGATATTTTTCTCCCTCTCTAGATAGAAACCCCCCCTCATAAAGATCAGTTAAAATCTGGCAGAGCACTACAACATTTTCTTGAGATGTTTAACCTGTTAGAAGGTTGGAGATACATGAATCCTAATAGCAAAAAATACACAATTCATTCTCAACCTCACTTTTCATTCTTCCGAATTGACTATATATTTATATCTGAACACCTAGCCCATTTAGTTGAACAGTCTGGCACTGGATCCATTGCCCTTCCAGACTGTGCTTCTGTCACTCTGGAAATGCAGCCTCTTAGGCCTGCAGAGCGATAGTTCTCTTGGAAAATTAATGCATCACTGTTTCATGACAATGATTTTATCAAATTCTTGGAAACGCAAACAGACCTCTATTTAGAAGTAAATGACTGCAATGACTCTGATCCAAGATTGGTGTGGGAAGCTTAGGAAGCTTACATGCAAGGCATGATTATATCATACTTAGTAAGAAGAAAAAAGAGCGCACTCAAGAACAAGCACGAATTGAAAAGTAAATAGAAAAAATTAGAGGAAGATATTCATAGATCCAAATTGGATGGGGTGTGTAAAGAGTTAAAGGAGGCAAGACTACTGTTGACTAATTTACTAACAAAGAAGGCTGAGTCTGATATTTTGTTTGCAAGACAAAGATTGTTTGAATTTGGAAATAAGCCAAATAAGTTCTTAGCCCATCTTACAAGAAACGCTCCCCAAAAAGCTTTTATATCTGCAATATCTGATGAGGATCAAATCTGTCAAACAAACAACACAAAGATCAATGAATGCTTTCAGAAATTTTATGAAACGTTGTATTCTTCATTATTGGACAGCGATACGCTAACCAGTAGTAATTTTTTAGATGGCTCACAGATGCCTCAGCTAACAGATGAACAAGTTAAACTTTTGGAAGCACCTGTTACAATAACATAAATTGATAAAGCAATCTCGTCACTCCAGTCAGATGAAAGTCCAGGGGCCGATGGATTCTGTGCACAGTTTTATAAAAAGATGAAAAGTAAAATTAACAAACTATTATGACGTGTGATCAACAGATCTTTTGAAGAGGATGAACTCCCAAAATCTATGTACTTAACTCATATTATAGTTATCCCTAAAAAAAGAGTAAGATCCAGAACTATGTGCTTTTTATCGCCCAATTAGCCTACTTGGAGTGGATGTAAAAATACTTTCAAAAATAGTGGCTAATCGACTAGAAAGAGTGGTGACTGATATAGTTAATGAAAACCAAACAGGGTTTATAAAAGGCCGTACCTCATCAAATAACACAAGATGTTTAATTAGTATTATTCACTATCTTAATTATCAGCAAACTCCAAGTGCTATAGTAACGATGGATGCCGAGAAAGCATTTGATAAAATTGAGAAAATACATGCTTGAGTGCTGAAAAGATTCGACTTTCAATCAGATTTTGTTCAATGGGTACAGCTTTTATACAAAATGCCCACTGCCTCTGTCTCAACAAATGTTCTAATCTCTGCCCAATTTCAACTTCACAGAGGTACAGCTCAAGGGTCACCACTATCACCTCTGTTGTTTTCTTTAGCTATAGAGCCATTAGCAATTGCTATTCAGCAAACCTCCAATATCAAACCAGTGGGGGCACTGGATCTAACTTTTAGAACTGGTATGACGCAGGAAGTCACCATATTTATGACCTTTGGGATTACAAAATGTCTATATATCTCCATATATGTATAGTAAATATTCAGCGGGGGCTTCTCCAAAGTGCCCAAAATGTAAGACTATTTTAGGGACACAATTTCACTACCTCTTGGAATGCGAAAAGATTCAACAGTTTTGGCAAACTGTACGTGACGAGGTTAGTGTGATAATCAAGCAGCAATTACAGCCTAATCCAATATCATGTCTATTGGGATGTATCCCTGAATCACTAAGATCACATAAGAACACTGTACATTTTTTTGCTAATAGTGGGCCAAAAAGCTGTTATGACCAAATGGGTGGGTGATGAACCTCCCGCAATACATCTATGGACGTCTTTGATACAGGGGTGGATTGGCCATCAGAAGTACCAGGACTTTTATTTTATTTTTATTTATTTACTAACTGAACTTTTTTTTTGCCATGCCTCGCGTTGCCTTGGTAACTATTGTAACTCTCCCGGCTCGGGAAGGAAGACATGCATCGGCTCGGCGGCCCACAGTGCTCAGCTGCAGACACAGCAGAGAGGTGACGATTTGCCAAGTGGCTTGTCTATCTAAAGAATACCTGGCCCAATGGCCCTATGAGAGGCCACAGAGGCCCAGGAGTCCCACCCACGCATGTTGTAGACCCCCCTCGTCCAATCACATTTAATGATGAGGAGTCGATAATGAGAGAGAGAGCGAGAGAAAAAAACAACAACAACACACCAGCACACAAAAAACAAAAATGGAGAAGGAAAGAAAAACACGCAAAGGCGGTGCGGAAAAATTTAGGGAAAGGAAAAGAAAAGCTCTAGCAGCACATGCTACTAAAAGTAAAACAATTCTGCAGATGTCTACTGCAGGGGCCGGCCTGGCCGGGGCTTGCGGCACCGATGCTGCAGCTTCAGCAGCGGGTCCTTCACGTGAGTCTGACAGTGAGTCTGAAGAGAGTGAGGCTCCCATTACCACTGACTGCCCTTATGGTGCAGGAGGAGGCTGAAAAAATAAGTATTGAGGAAGACTCTCCACCATGTGAAGGAGGTAGTGACACTGTGGTAAGCAGGTATGTACCTTCTAGAATGGTGTGGATAAACATTCATTAAAGTAAATGGTTCAGAATGGTTGCTTAACTGTCTATGAACTTTACTTGACATAATAAATAGCAAATTCTGGATGGTGAGGTCTGTTACAACTAAATCTAGTTATCTAAAGTATTGGAAAACAATAACCGTATTCATATACTAGGGGTGGAATGGTTCATCAAAAAAATCTGTCCCGTTTGGTACGCTTGTCACGATTCGGGGCGCGTGTGTACCACTCGGTTCATAGGCACACGCAACTTCTTTTTCTTATTTACTAACAAGGCAAAGCGTGTACACAAGCAGCAGATGGCGGCACTGAGCTGGATGCCAGCCGTCAGTTAACAAGATGAAGAGCTATGAGTCGGCTGTGTTTCCGGCATCGCAGCTCGCGGGCAAGCTTGCGAGCTTCAATGCCAGAAACACAGCCGACTCGTCATAGCACTAGCTCGCGAGCTGCGATGCCAGAAACGCCCGCGACTCGAGTCAGAGCAGGATAGCGCAAACAACCGGCTTCTGAATGAGTAGCAGACGAGCGAGTCTCTGGGTTAGACTTTCTTCAGTCAGCATGAAAAGCACATACCTGTCATTGTACAACAGAAGCCATTCTTCCACTTCTGACATAACATAATGTTACACAATGTTCTGCAGGTAGCCAGAGGCTACTGTAGGTTTGGTATATAGATGTAGCATAATAAAATGAAATTAGGTCGATCAATTTTTGCAAAATAAAATAATTTATACATAAATATTATATATAAATGTTAAGTAGTATATTGTGAGTAGGCTAATTTTATCTTTACTTGGGAACTTTATCCATTTACACAATTCCTACCTCAGTACTTTATTTTTTATTTGTTTTATTTTGTTTTATTTTAGTATCTCTTTTATTTTTCCAATCATGTATATAATGTTTTATTGCATTGTGTTTTTTAGTACATTAATGGGTAAAAGACAATCGGCTAGGACTGAGTTTCCATGGTGATTAGGCAATACTGACTCAAGTGACTCAAGTGACTTGCACAACCCGGTTCAGTTTAGTGAGTGACTCATAATGACTCGAATCCTTAAAAGGAACCGTATTTACCAGCTCTACCCCAGGGCTACTGAAAGTTTCCTGACTGTGACTGCCAATTACTTTACATTAGTGACAGTGAATAACTATTTGTTCTTAGCATTTGTTAAAGATTTATTTATTTATTATTTATTTGCCAAATAAATTAAGCATGTTGGAACCAGCAATGTCTCCTCTCTTTCAATGCCAGAATCTTACCTACTTTTAGCCTAAGACTGTCACAATGATGTATCAAATGTCAGACTGCCTCACTCTTTCAGACTATAAAAGACATAAATGATTTTCCTAACGATCAGCGTATACCGAACCGAACCGAAAACCGTGACCACAAAACAGTGATATGAACCGAACCATGGATTTTGTGAACCGTTCCACCCCTATCATATACTATCCTTATTAATTAATAAGTTGCTTTTATTAACCACTCACAACTCACATGTTGCAATGTGATGTGTTTTGAGCATGTAGATCTGCTATTTTTACAGTTTATGATCCTTTCTACCGATAATGGTTTTTAGCCAGGATCCTCCTTGTAAGAGCAATACATTTACTTTCCTCTTTTCTTGGCTGTCTATTATACATTTATTTTAGTGAAGACTTGAGAACTTGAATGGACATTGTTCAGTAATCACTTAAATAATGTATACATCTTTTGTTGTCTGTCTTTCACAGGGCTCTCTATTTGTGTGTTTTTGAGTGACCTACAGTTCCTGGGTGCCAGCCTGCCAATGCCATGATTCACTGCTTGTACCTGTATGAGTGAGTGACAAATAAACACTCTTGAATCTTAAATCCTTTCTCCAGTATCCTTCTTAAGAGAAAGTGGGCAACACACTGTGTAATTATCATTTATTTTATTCAAGGCTTCAGAATATAAAGGGATAATGTTTAGTATAGTGGTGTTATTAAGAGCTTGAGTGTGTGTGTGTGTGTGTGTGTGTGTGTGTGTGTGTTGTATGCATATCAACGGGGCGAGTTGGCACATTATTTGCGCGCAGATTGTAGTGGGCTGGTCTGGACCAAAAAGTCCAGGGCCAAATTTTTGTCCCAGTCCACCCCTGCTTTGATATCAGACTATATTTCTCTGGAAAGATAAGATTTGGTATGAATGGTCAGAAGGACCTTTTTACAGCAAAGTTTGGCAAAGTGTTGGAGTACCTGGGAACTCAGAGTGCAACTGCCTGATATGTTTGACCTAATACTTTTGACTTCTTTGCTGTGGATGAGATCTTTGCTGTGGATGAGATCTTTGCTGTAGATGTATTCTGGATTTGCTACATATCTCATATAATCTGTATATACACTGTGCTGGACTATTGTCATTTTGAAAATGTTCAATAAAAAGATTTAAAAAAAAAAAAAAGACATCGAGAGGATGTAGAGGAGCAAGAAGGCAGTATCGTCAACTTCTATAAGGCTTGTGACACTGACTGGGCCAGGCCATTTGAAGCTAAATTACAAGGAACTGTAATACCAATCAGGAGTTCTCAAAATCTTAGACCATGGGATTGATATGATTTTACAATTTGAAGTGAGCATAATGGATGGGGGACATAATTTACAGAAGGCCAACATTTTTGTAATAAAATTGCGTTTTTTGATTTGTCTTGTGTAATATTCATTTTTTTTGAGAAGTTGAATTAAGTGAAGCCATAATCATTACAATTAAAATAAATAAAAGAAAACAAGACTTGAAATATTCCACTTAGTGTGTAATGAATCTATATATGTATTTGTATCACTTTTTGAATTCAACCATTGAACCTTGATGTTTGCAGGAGATGTAGCCATTGGAGATGGGGCAAACCGCCACTTCTTTAGCATGGTCATTAGGGCTGTAACGATACATGTATCGAAGTGGAAATCGTGACGCTCAGATCCACGAACCTGTCTCGCGCTGTGAGAAGGCAGAATCGCGACACAACTTCCAGTCCAGATCCAGCCCTATGAGCTGTAATTAACAACACATTAACACTGCAGCGGTTGTTTGCCAATTCTCCGCCGCTGTTCGTTCACACAGAGCAAAGCACCGCTGGAGTAAAGACCAACCGCTGCGTAATTCACACAGAAAGCCGGCGCTGCAGCTCCTAAAGAGACGTCACGGTACACGTCACGATGATGACGTGTTTGTGTTTTCAAGGGGTTTCCCCAGTGTCTCCCCTGTCAATCAAACCCCGACGGAGGCTGTCTTACGGGGTAAAGTTCACTGAAGTCTCGGTCTGGAGGGCTGACCGTCGCAGGGATTTTTTTTCATCATAAACACTCGGTGAGGTAAAGTTTATTTGCCGGTGACAGACGCTGTTTATTGGGCAGAAATGTGAAATAAATGAGGTTTGTATCGAACCGTGGGTCAAAAAACGTGATGCAAACCGAATCGTGAGCTTGGTGTATCGTTACAGCCCTAATGGTCATGCACAAGTTGCAGCATGGTTTCACTACTGATTTTGGTAATTTATGTATATGTCAAGACAAGTTAATATAGATATGAATATCTATTAAAGAAGACAACATAAAGAATGTTCTTACTTCACACATTCATACAATACCAAGACATAAAAAAGACAACAATACAAGTAAACTTGTTATCAAATTTAAATGTTTGTTGTCACCATGTAAATGTGCATTTCTACATTCACTATTGGCTAGTTATAAAGTCAAAAGCCAAAACAAAGCATGATGGAATCACATCAGCAGCAATTCCCATGAGCATCTCACTCCCTGCCCCCCCCAGCATAGATGCATCTCGTACTATAACCTACAGGAATCTCAAGAACATAAGTATACCATCTCAACTGGACATGTTGGACACTCAGCTCAGCAGTGATTACACCTTCTCATCAATAGACAATCTGGTCTCAACATATAATGTCCTCCTATCTGAAACACTGGATCACCTTGCCCCACTTACGTCACGAAATGTGTCTTTCCGCCATTCTGCCCCATGGTTCACGCAAAATGAAAGCCGTTTGTCTCCAACTAGAGCGTCTCAGCAGGAAAACTGGCCTAACTGTTCATGCCTTAGCCTACAAAGACTGTGTTTCAACCTATAAGGAAGCTATGAACCATGCCAAGAACACCTACTACTCTTCTATAATTGCAAAAGGACAAGGTAACCCTAGAACCCTCTTTCGCACCATCAATAACCTACTCCAACCGGCTAAACAATTCCCACTGGCTGCCTCCACTAAACTGTGCTGCGACTTCATGGACTTCTTTGACAATAAAACTACAAACATCTACCAGCAGCGACACCATACAACATCTCAACTCAATGCTTTCACCATCCCCCGCCCTTTTCCTTTCATTTGTTTTTCAGCCTTCTCCCCTGTTGATGAACACTTTGTGTCTGAAAATACCTGGAACTGACCAGGAGGAGGACAATCTCCAATCTCCCTTTTCTCACCAAATTCCTTTAACGCACGATTGTCAGCTGCATATCTATACTACAACCTATGGGAAGAGTTTCAATCTGGTTTTAGGGGAAAACACATTACAGAAACTGAACAGACAAAGGTCATCAATAACCTAGAAACATTCCTTGGCATCACTGGCACCCCACTTTCATGGTTCAAGTCCTATCTAACATCCAGACAACAGTTTGTGTCAATTAACAGCTTTAAATCTCCCACATTTCCCCTTTCGCATGGTGTTCCACAGGGCTCAGTTCTTGGCCGATTACTTTTCATCATTTACATTCTCCCACTTGGTCACATTATCCGTCGGCATGGCCTCAACTTTCACTGCTATGCCGATGACACACAGCTATACATTCATACGAAACCGTCAGACACTCTACCACCATCCAACCTGATTGACTGCCTTCATGATATCAACAACTGCATGAACTACAACTACCTCAAACTTAACAAGGACAAACCTGAGGCCATCCTCATTGCTTCCCCAGCCACTCTCAGCAAAACCTTCCACCTGAGCCTCTCCATCCCTGGTTTCAACACATCCACTGTTGCTGAAGTTAGAAATTTAGGTATCACCGTAGACTCCACCCTCTGCTTTGACTCACATATCAAAAACATCACAAAAACAGCCTTTTTCCATCTTAAGAACATCTCTAGACTCTGCCCCTCTCTATCTCACTCTGTCACAGAAACCCTCATTCATGCCTTCGTCACATCCAGACTGGATTACTATAATAGTCTTCTCCTCGGTTTGCCCAACCAAAGGTTAAAACAACTTCAGCATGTCCAACACTCAGCTGCCAGAGTCCCAACTCACACCCGGTCCTAGGAACACATCACCCCCACCCTTCAGCACCTGCATTGGCTCCCAGTCCAATACCAGATCACTTTTAAAACACTTCTGATTTTTAAATGTCTTCATGGCCTGGCACCCCCCTATCTATCCCGTCTTCTCCACCCCTATTCGCCAACCCATTCACTACATTCCTCTGATGCACATCTCTCCATTCCCCCCTCTAGACTACGCTCAATGGGTGACAGGGCCTTCAGTGTGGCTGGTCCACACTGTGGAATGCTCTCCCCCACAGTTTGGTGCCAGTGCACATCTATTGGAGGTGGGTAAAAATATTTATTTATCAATGCATTGCAATATATTTTTCCCAATTCAATATCGATTCAGAAAATCCTCTGAATCGATTCAGGCAAGCAGCGGCCCCCGACCACCTGCTGTCCCTCGCTGGACGCCTCTCAGTCCACGCCTCTAGCAGCTGGAAGCGCCTCACCTGCAACCTCGCTCAAGGGTCGGCGGGTGATGCGCCGCAGAAACACCGTCGGAGCTGCGGAGGTGGGTAGCGGATGTCTGACGCACCGCTCTTTCGGAGACTGTAAACTCTCCTCCAGGGAGAGAGGGGGGTACAGTTTCAACGTTTTACCTCATGTCTAGCCGGAGCGCAGAGGGACCGAGGTTGTGTTTTTGTTTGTGTCAGACAAAAATGTACCATGCAGTCCCAGAAACAAAGGCACTTTCTCAGCTTAACTATGGTTGCACTATTTTATAACTGAACACATCGTGTGCCTTTGTTTACATTTCAATTCGAATTAGAACTTCCTAGAGGAAAGATTTATAATTTAAGATTACTTTTTTGAATTTAAAAATTATCAACAAGTACTCTAATGAATTGTTTGTTTATTAGGACTGAATCGATATCGAAGCATTTAAATCAATATTGAATTGAATCGATATTGAATCGAATTGCGACCTAAAGAATCGAAATCAAATCGAATCGTGAGGTTCTTAACAATACCCAGCCCTAACATCTACTTTTAAATCGCAACTGAAGACTCACCTTTTTAAGCTTGCTTTCCTTGATGATTTGTAATGCTTTTATTATTTGTTTTATCTATATGTAAGGAGTGGAGAGTGAGAACAATCACGAGGGGAGATAATTATTGAATAGTTGCAGGTTCTGATTGAAATCGGGGAAGAGCACGCTGTTGGTGACGTTTCATGAACAGAGGGCAAAGCGGCGGATGCCGGTGTACACAAGCATTTATTACAAACAATTTTTTTACAGGGGTCCATGATACAATGATAAAAACTCTCTTACATGAGGATTAACAAGGTAGCTGCATTAATTGTCCATAAAAAGAGAAGTCTCTGTTTCTTAAAAGACAAAGTCTTAAAAGATCGTCAGACCGGGAAAATTACGTCACACGGAGTCCAGAGGAGAAGACTCGCGGAGGCGTCCAATTTCTATGGTGCCTCGGCTAATCCAGCGTCCTGAATTCCACCTGAAGAACATAAGAATCACAGCCAGTACAGTCGCCTAGTAGCGCAATGCCCTAACATAGAAATGCATATACCAGAGTGTTACTAACGGCCCGAAGGGATACTCAAACACCAGGCAGAGCGATTAAGCTCTGCCGCTGTGGTTGTGACATGTCGTAACACTCTTGGATTTTCCGTCTGCGTCTCAAATTAGGTGTCCTTCACCATGCCTTCCTCTCTCTGCCTTGTATCCAGGTCTCCGCGTCCTCTCTGGACAGCGCTCTCTCTGCCATGTTTCCCGATCTCCGCATTCTCTGCACATGTCAACCTCGTCGCTCTTTTCTCTTGTGTGTTCTTTCCGGTTTAAATTTCCGTTCCTCCACCGTTGATTGGCTCCTGCTGAGGACAAGGGCAAAACCTCCAGGTACAGTACATTGATCACTCTGGTGCGTTCACAGACAGTGGGACATTTCTAAAAACATGCAATAAAAACTTAAAACACACTTGTGAATAAAACCATGCAAAAACTCTTAAAATATACAATAACAAAATATACAATAATCAATACAACATGAAAATAATCAGTAAAAACCAAGTCCCAACTGCCTTGTGACATATACTTTATTTGTATACTTCACTTTGTTGTTAGACTGCTTTTTGTTTCTGTAAAGTGTCCTTGGATGACCTGAAAGGCGCTTATAAATAAAATGTACTAATGTATTATTATTATTATTGTGATTATTATTACTATTTTGATACTATTTACTTCAAACAGGTCCTGCTACAGCAAAGACTATGTCCTTTTTTTTTTTTTTTTTACAAATTTCTTGTTCACTTGTCTATTAGGATGATTGACTAGGGAATTTAATTAACTGAAATGTGAGCACTATCTGTAGCCCTGAAAGTGTTTTTAAAATCATAAGATTTTATGACTTACAATATCCAAATCTACTATTAAAGACTAATAAGCCTAAAGAACACAAGGACTGTTTATTCAGATGTTGGTTGATCAAATAAAGTATTAATTAAGTACAAATGTTTCCATTTGACTTTTAGTTAACACCTCAGCATCCGTACCCCAACATTGCATTTTGCAGCCCAGGGATGTGCACAGACATATGGAGGGGCTATTGCTCTAACCTGGAAAAAGGGCACCACTTCAGATATTAATATAATTCTGCATAAGTTGTATAATGTACCTTTATATTAAGGATACCATTGTCCACAGCATCTATATTTCTCCTCATCACACTCTTGACATGGCCCTTTTATAGTAACTCTCTAACATTCAGCTTATCACCCTCATTATGTAGGCTGCCTGCCTGATGTGTTGTGTGATGCTCCGCATGAAAAATCACAATATATTATAAGGCCTTTGTGAACCTGTTATCTGGCCATACCATCCTATATTTCACTGAAGCTATTTTACTTGATCACTAGGCTCTCCAATGCTCTCATGGACAGGTGCTCTCAGGGTTAGCCCCCTACAGAACATATTGATACATTCACAATACTATGGTCTTGTCATGACTGTAGATTCTTGTTCCTTGTTTTGTTATCGGTTGTCATGATTTTGTCTTGTGTCTATTTCCATGTCTTTGTATCTTGTCTTGTGTCTTTTGTTTTTCCATGCCCTCATGTGTCCTTT
>CAEMYA010000779.1:28045-47138 GCA_903131615.1 Diplodus sargus | reverse complement strand
CACATGAGAACATGAAAGGAACAAAGCAATAGACAGAGGGAGCCAGAGGGAACATAGGAAAATACACAGGAGACTTTAAAGGACACATGAGGGCATGGAAAAACAAAAGACACAAGACAAGATACACAGACATGGAAATAGACACAAGACAAAATCATGACAACCGATAACAAAACAAGGAACAAGAATCTACAGTCATGACAGGTCTATGTTCAAAATTCTATGCATCTTCTGATAAAGATAGACCGACTTTACATGAAATAAACTATGTAGGATGGTGTCTTATCATTATCAAAATGCTTCACCTCCTGCAGCTGGCCTGCTGGCAGTTTTTACCCAGCTCTGCAATGATGCATTTCTTTTAGTCACCTTCTTGAGGTCTTCCTCTTTCTTCTTCAACTGTCTCTGTTGTGAAGGCATACTTAAGCAAACACAATTACGCTTAAGGAGCAGTTCACCATTACTCTCCTGCCTGTCAGGTCGCACTTGGGGATCGACAATTTTTGCCTGCCCTGACGGCGATGCACAGGAGATGCAGCAGCTAGCGTGAGTAATTCAAAAACCCTCTTTTTCATAAACTATGTGTACACAAACAATGTTCTCAATGCTCGTGTTCATGAGTAGAGACCCTGGTGATGCTACGAGCAAAGTTTCATGTTGTGTCAAGCCTTCTTACTCTTCTAAAAATAGCGATGTTGATGCTAGCGTGTCATGCCCCTAACTCTCCCGTTCAAAATGAACGTGCCCAAAACCAAGACTACGGTAAATCTGCCTCTTTCGTCGTAATTATGCTTTTACACGAAGATTTGACTCATATTCAATCCCAAATAAAGCCTCGGTTGCTTTTTGGCGAGAGTTTCGCTTTAAGATTGAATAGGCTATGACTATGAAACATTTGAACAAAACATATATTTGACAACATCATTCTTTTATGAAATTGTATTGATAAAATTGGTCATTGTCAATAATATAATGATTATGCTGGTTGTTCTTAGAGTCCCAGCAGATGCTGAGTATACTAACAAGACAATTACATGTCCAGGGATCAGTACTAGGGAAAGGCCAACTGAGGACACAGACAAACATTCAGACTCAGAGAGACCGTTTGATTATTTTGCTAGCCCTTACTCTGTAGATTTTGATTTATTTTTCCGGTACCACCCACAACAAAATCTCAAGAAATTCTCAAAGTGTTTTACACTAAGGATGGGATACATAGACAATGGCTAACTTACTGTGAGGCATCTCATTCACTGTATTGTTCAGTGTGTCTTATGTTTGCCAAGCCTCCTGATCCTCCTCACCCTTTTGTGAAAGCAGGCATGCAGGCATGGAAGCATGTCCACCAAAGAATTGAGGAGCATGAAAAAAGCAAGTTGCACAGAGAGAGTGCAGAGGTGTATTTATTGAGGGCTAGCAAGGCTTACATCTGTAGCCTAGTGAGTGAGAAGCAGATGTCAGTACACCGAGAGCAAGTGAGGAAGAAAAGGCAAGTTATGGAACGTCTGGTCAACATAGTCAAAGTGCTTGGTAAGTGTGGCCTCAGCTACAGAGGGGATAAACACGAAGCCACTTACAGCCTGGGAAAACATGGCCTTGGACCATAGAAATTTATTAGAGATGATATTGCTGCTGAGCAGGTATGATGTTTACCTTCAAGAGCATGTCAATGACTGCATTAAGCAGAACAAGATGGCACATGAGACTGGAGGGGGTAAAGGAAGGGGGTCCCTTGTAACTCTACTCTCAAAGCAAACAGTTAACAAGGTCATTGATGCGGTCAGTCATTTAATCCAGCACACTATTGCTGATGAGGTAAGAGGGGCAAAGATGTTTTCAGTCGAACTGGATACAACCCAAGACCTTACATCCAAGGACCGACACTACAGGAGTCGTTGTGGAACGTGCATCATGTTCTCATTGTTAAATGATGCAGCAGTTTTCATCCGGGAGTCATACAATTGCATGCACCTGTGGAAGAAAGTCAGTGAAGACAGGAATAAAAGACGGCTTGCTCCAATAGGTGAAATTCGGTGGTCGGCGAAAGATCAAGCCTTGAGCAAAGTTTTTGGCTCATTTGGAAAGCCTGAACACGCACTTTTCACTGACCTGGTGATCACAATGAAAAGGATTGAGGAAGGTGACTCGATGAAGCGTGCTGTACGGGTCAAAGCCAGAGGATATGTGGAGGCACTTGTGAGATGAAACCATTCTCACAGCACAGATATTCCTCAGGATATTTGAAGTGTCATCTCCCGTCTCCAAATATCTTCAGACCAGTGGCATGGATATACTAACTACCCAGTGCTTAATAACGGGAACAGAAGACAGCCTGAGAAAGTGTTCCAGGGACTGGTGTCAAGGATGCAGCAGATATGTTTGTGCAGTGGGCAAACAGCACTCTCCAGGAGCAGGATGACTGTGATGTTGAAGTCCAGACTGCCCTCCCAGAGAAACGCACACAGAAAAAGAAAATCATGCCAGGTGAACTGGCACAAGATTAACCTGTTTTGGATGTTGAGAGGAACTAACAAAGTGCATAATGTAATCCTCGACACCATCACAGACAGCATCCACTTTCGTTATGCAGCTAGTGCAGTGCTCTGCTCAGACTTTGCCTGCATGGACCCAAGAAACCTTTCTGAAATCAGGGACAAAGCAGTCTGGGGGAGCTCAGCAAATGCCTGGCCAAATTTGATGAGCGTGCCACAATTCCAACCTTGCAGGCAGAACTGACTAGCCTTGCTAATCAGTGGGATACACTGAAGATGGCTTTATCTGGCTATAGAGTCAGAACAGTCACTGAACTGTCAGAAGAGGGTGTGCACACTGAGGATCCTGAGGAGGACCTGGAGTTGGAGAACAGACGCTGCTCCTCTTGTAAGAACTGTCCCATATGCTGCTATCACATCCTGTCTCATTTCAACTTGCTTACAGATGCCTACCATGTCATTGGTCTAGCATACAAGTTCTTGCTGACCTTGTCTGTAACACAGGTGGCCTGTGAAAGGACCTTCTCCACGCTGAAATTTGTGACGAACAGACTTGTGACCTCCATGAGCCAGGACCGCCTAGAGGCATTTCTGTTGATGTCAACAGAGAAGGAAATATTGATGGAACTTGACAGCGATGGCATTATTGACAAGGTGGCAGAATCCAGTGCTTTGATGCGCCGCATGCTGACTGTCTAAAGCAGCATTTACAAACTGTGGGGTCGGGACCTATAAGTGGGTCACAGCAGGGGGCTAGGTCATATATTTACAGCACTTTATTTTGACTATTATAACTATTATGACTATAATAATTTGCATGTAGAAAGAAGTTGAAGATGTTTCAATCTCACTAAAGTATGTGTGATCTTCACCTGTCTTGTCAACAGTATTATTTCATTTGATCATCAGTATGTTTGAAGACTGAAATCAGAAAATATACTGTATTGACCATTTGCCATATTGTTAGGATCAGTGCCAGGATAAATGCAAGCTAATTTGCTTTTAGACCAGTGGACTCTATGAATTACTTTGCACTCTAAAACCCCAGGCCGGTGCAAATAGATGATGCATCGACCCATTTCAGAGCAGGCTTCCAGACTTCAGGTTCTATTTCAATATTAAGGTATTCAGACCAAATAGTCCGTAAAGCTAGCCAGTTGCAAAGCTAGCTAGTGCACTTTGTGAGTCAAAGCCTGTATAAGAAAAATAGGTTTAAGATAAACGTCCAGTTTCCAGTACTTGGAGGTGAGTGACTTAATTATAAATCACAATGTAGTTGAACCAGTGGAATATATACATGAGCAAATAAATCAATTTTAAAAACTTTGCAGCAAAGTCTTGATTGTCAGACAATCTTAGATCAGGCTTGTAATTTGAGCACTTTGTTGAAACAGCGACAGAAAACATGTGTGCATACAAATAATTCTTTGATGGTGCCTTATTTAAAGAAAACAACTTATCTAAGCAGGAAAGCATTTAACTGATATTATAGATTGATGAGTTTGAAATATGCAGTCCACTTGAGACAACCAAAAGGAAGCATACAATTTGTGGTTGGTACTTGACTCACTTATTTACAACCAGTTTTGCTTTGTCCTCCATGTATTTGGCTGCTTTAATCCCAAGTTATGATATGAAGTGCTATGGCTATGAGAAAGTGTTAAACCCTGCAATTAATGATCTTGTTATTTTTGGAAAAGGGTGGGATATTTTTTAACAAAGTTAGACAGAGCATTTAAAGGCACAGTTCATTGTGTGATCGCTGACATCTTGGTGCACACAGCATTGCTGAGTTTGTTGGGATTTTTTCAGGGTAGATTTTACACTGCAGAAAGATCAGATGACTTCCAGACTAACAAAGTCAGAAGTAGACTCGCTGCTTTGAGAACCAAAGACACTGACATTTGAAAATTCTCAAGGAAAATTAATTGCCTATGAATGGTGTGAAAGCACGCTATATTTTGTCAAAGCACCTTTCATACTTTGACATTACCACTGGGTTTCCCCCAGATGTCATTCATGTTATTTTTGTAGGAATTGTTCCTGTAGAACTTACATTTTGCTTCAAATTCTTCATCGAAAAACAAGTGTTTCACATTATTCACAATGAATGAAGCAATGTGCACTTTCCAGTTTAAGTCGGCTAAAAAACTAAAATCGACCTCATCCTGTGTGAGCTTTGAATTAAAAAAACTGTTGCATAAAACGCAAATGAGAATTGGTGTCTTTTTTATTGGTGTCTTTCCAGATCAAAAGTTCCCAGTCAGGAGCCATCTTGGCAGCTCTTACCAGACTTGAAAGATATTGTTGACCTTAAAGTCTGTCGTGTTCATACTGAGGATGCCATTGCATATCTTGATTAAGATCAGAGAACAGGATAAGGTTTTCAAAGACAAAGCACCATTTCTTGGAGCACCATCCATGCCTGATCCTTCAGTTTTATCCTCTGGGTGCTCCATGGATGATGCATATTTAAAGCAAAGCATAGTTTCAAAACAAGCATTATGTCCTGCTCAGTCAGGAGCACAACAAAAAGACGTCCTCTCAGTAACCGCTTAAGTAAATCAAATAATGTCTTAAAGACTCAACAGAAGCAAATTAAAGACTAAGTAAATATAATCATACCCCAAACAATACCAAAAGGGAGTGCCCAAACCGGCACCAGGCTTCCAGGAGGGAGAGAGCGAGATATCTTGGAATCACCTGGTTTATAAAGGCTCTTAACAGTTTACACTAATCCCTCAATGAGGTTGGTGGTGCTAAACCATCAGGAAGAACCTGAAAAGAGCGCAGGTGGGAAAGAGACAACAAAGAAACTGGCCTAAGGCCTAAGGTCATGAGTTGAAAGGAATATCAAGTGTTTAAAAAATGTGCTCTTTTCCCTTTTAGAGTGACAGTGACAGTGATCAGTCACAGATTGCACATCATTTGCATGCATGTAGCACAGAGTAGCACAGGTAGGAAAGGGACACCACATACTGACCTTAAGGCTTAGGGCCGTCACATGAGTTGAAAGGAATATCAAGTGTTTAAAAAATGTGCTCCTTTCCCTTTTAGAGAGACATCAGACGTTGTATGTAGCTTTACCAAGTCTCCATTGTCAACATCAGCGTTCTTAACAAGAAAATCCGAAATGCAGCGAGACAGAAGTCTTAAAATATAATATAATAATATTACTTTTAATTTTTTTTAAATATTATTATTAATAATAATATAAGTTTTCTTGACCAAAAGTCTGACATTCAATGGACTGAAGTATAAATGTGGGATGATCTTAATCAGTGGTTTACTGGGAGGACTACCATTTTTGCATCGTGAACAAGCTCAGTGGAAGGTATATTGAAGACTACAGAGCTCATGATCTCTAAACTTTACTAGGCAAGGAGGTAGAAAATTGTTGTACCAGAAGAACTACAGGATGCATACCCACTGTCGGACTATAAAATTGAAGGGATGCGTCTCGTTCTGTTGAAGATATATCCATGCCTATATGAAACCTGAATAACAGAACCGAATGATGCACAGAATTACCATGGGTGACAGTTTATCTGTATCATTGTACATGCATTAAATTGTGCAGACTAATACTGATGTTTCTCTCATATTCAGGATATGTTGTCAGCTACTCAAAAGCTTTTTCTTTGTTATGAAAGTCTAGCATCACAAGTTCTGCTTTTAAATAGAGCAAATGTATGAACTGAGCTGTAAAGCTAGGAATGTATGTCTTCAGAGTTCTGGAAAATCTTAATTAATCAAGATAATATTGTGCTTGACTATTGATTTCCATCTTCAGTGATAATGTGTCCTCAAAGCTCTCACGATCTACCAAGGAGAAGATCAAGATGACTTGATCAAGGATTATTTTGTAAGTTTCAACAGGAATATGCATGTAAGCACATCATATCAAAGGGACGCACAAAATGTCCCAGATGTATAGTAGGGGTGTTCCAACAAGGGTACCTCACGATTCGATTTGATTACGATTATGGGAGCTTCGATTCTTCGATTCTTCGATTATACTGATTGTCGATTCGATTCTATTATTGATGCCACGATTCTTCGATTATTGCTATTTTTAATGCTTTTTTCCATACAAGATTGGTTTTGTCTTCATCTGTGGCTACTTTTGTAAATAAATAGCCTATCAATTAACTCAAAAAGCTGCCATAGGGAACAAAAGTGCATTTTTTAAAATTAAATAATTCGACTTATTTAGTCTGGATTATGGATAGGATAATTTAACAAAAAAGCTGCCATATTCCAAGGGAACAAATTGCGTTCTTCTGAACAAAAGTGCATAATTCAACTGAACTCATGGATTAAAGCAAAAAAAATCTTTTGACTGAAAAGTTTTTTCGAGCTGTAGCCAAGTCATATTCCCAATTTGTAATCTGTGAAACATGTTACAGGGCACGTTACTTGACACTCAAAAAATAAGGTAAGATTTACAGCTTCACCCCACACCATGTTCTTTAATGCAGACATCGAGTTTAAATATTTGACCAACAGCGTTTTACAGGAGGATGATCTGAACAGCTGTTCTATGCACACTTAAAATGATTTTTGTCTTTTCAATGTAATTTTCAATCTAGGAAATCAAGCTTTTACTCTTTCAAATAATCAACCATCCACAGAACTTTTCAGCAAGCTTTTTTTCTACTTCTTCTCATCATCATCATCATTAATGATTATGAAAAACAGTATTGTTAAAGGGAGCCTCTTATTGTTTAACAGAAAAATACATCATACAAACAGCAACTTTTGCAGCCTTGTCAGTCTGATTCCGAGTTATCACCTTTCTGTCATCATTAACATACTGTTGATAATCAAAGAAGCTCTGAGGCTTTACATGTGTTCTATATGTTATAATACAAGAATTTCTGTAATGAGCTTCAATCAGACAACATTATGATTTTGTACAGTCAAACTAACCAAAAACTTCTTATTGATCATTATAAAGTTTCAGGGCGTTCCTGTAACCACGGTAACTCACGGTGCCAGAGGGGAGGGAGAGACACTGAATGAAGCCGTTTACACAGATACACTGCAGACAAAGTCCAGACTATAGTTGTTATTTCACATGGTTTAAGGTTCCTGTTACGTGTTTTTTGTTCCGGTCTTGAGGCAAAGCATCGACGTTAATTAATCGATGCCAAATCCTCACGTGAGGCATCGCGATGCATCGCCACATCGATGAATTGCACCCACCTCTATAGTAATGCTGTAAAAAAGGGAGATTTTCTCAGCTGTAATTACCGTAACACCTACCACGTGCATTTTTAAATATTTTGTTTTTCCACAAAGAGTCCATCTTGGACACATTTCAATGCCTAGCAAGAATACACAACATATTTTTTCAAATAGTTTTTTGTTAAGCCAGAAGGATATATTATTATTTAGTTGATTGAAAGTTTAAGGTAGCAGTTTGACATTTTGTTTAATCTTCTTTCATAGATGTCAGATTGCTACCACTCTCTCAGCTCGTTATGGTTTGTGGTGAAATGCCAAAAAGTAGAAGTCCAGCGCAAACGCACCCACACTGTCACAACAACAAACATAAGCTTTGTCACCAAACATTGAATACAAATTAGAAATACTCTTTAAATTAGTTTTAACATATCTTTCTGACATTACCTTGACAGTTTTGCTGGTTCCTATTTCCAAACTGGGCATGGGAATGATCAGTGAGTTGCTACAGACTTAATGCCAACAATTTTTTTGCCCCATAACTACTAAAGGTTGCTTCATAACAGCACAAATGGTTGCCACTGATATATTGTGTTTGTGCCATGTATCCCTCTCAAGGACTCTAGAGTAGGACTTTCCAAGATGGATCAGGAGCAGCTTACCATGGCTGTGTTTTCCGTTTTTCTTAAATGAAGGGGAAGCGACCTGAAGACGTTGTAATTGTCATCAAAGCAATTCGGTTAATCTTTTTGAAATGATATAAAAGATTATTATGCAGCTAGAGCAACAAAAGATGTCCCCAAAAATCCAGAACCTCTATGGCAGCCTTCAAACAATGTACTGTTCCTCTGGGCCATGAAATTGCCCAGTCCCATGTCATGGAAGAACAATGACAATTAATGAAACATTTTTTGGATGCTGGCTTTTTGTATGCATCAAGAGACATCTATGTAAACACAAAGAATATTCCTCAAAATGTGAAAGGTTTTTGCATTGATAATTATAAATGCTATATCATAGGCAACTTGACTTATTGAGTAAGTTAAGATGTCTTAAGTTTCTTAAGACGTTTTATCTACAATCCAATAGACTTCTTAAGTTAGAACTAGCTCCAATTGCTAGCTTGCTACTCCCCTCCAGTTAGGTAGAACTGAAGAAGTCTTTTAGATGTGAGGTGAAACGTCTTCCAGAAACTGAAACATGTCCAGTTTCCTACTATACAGCACTTACTATTCTGCGTTTATGTAGCATTTAAAAACTGAGCCTCTTTTGGATGTTGGCCCTTTTGAGGCTTTAATAGACATCATATAAACACAAATATTCCTCAAACCAAAATGTGAAAAGATCTTGAACTGGTTTTGTAGGAGCAGGACTTTGTTTTCTCCAAAAATGTTTTTGTGGGAAAAGATGCTAGATTAATCAACAATGTAAATCTACAATTACAGTACAAACATACAACTGGGGCTGGGAACTAATTTTGTCAATAAATGGATCATTTAAAATGGTGCCAGGTAGCAAATAGCAATAGCAATAGCAATAGCAAAAATGGGTCTGTGAAGTGTTGGGACCCACAGATGAAGTCATTCATTGTGGATTTCAAAATGGACTCTGAACTGAACTCAGTGTCCCAGAATTCGCCTTTCTTCACACCTAGGTGCAAAATTCAGGTTTGCGCTTCTATTGGTCAGGGTGACAGATCCCCTGCTGATCAGGTAGTCAAAACCCCAGAGCATACATTGTTCTTTCTCTCACTCAATGCCCTCTACTCCTCAACTTCGGATCTTCAAGGGCTCCTCTCCACCTCCCCCCACGGGGCTGCCTGCCTTCAAGATCCAATCTTCTGGGCCCAACAAGCTGTGGAGAGCTACAAGCTGCATTGGCAGCAGGCCCAAAGAACTTTTCCTCACTGCAGCGACACAAGTCCTGCCAATCTGAGGATCTGAGGAACACCAAGCTGCTATCCTTGCAAAAGAAAGGAGCGACACACACACACACAAACACACACACACACACACACACACACACACACACACACACACACTTGTATAAAGTACGTTAGTTAGATTGTGTGTTTCCATCTTTGTGTTAAATAAAAGACTTTGAACCTTCTTGCTGTCCATTTAATTTTGCACAAGAGTGAATGTTGCCAACCTCTACACTGTCAAGAACTACAAAATCCTTCAACCATTACTAGCTGTTATGGCAAATTTGGTAGTAGTTATTAAATTAATTATTAACCTGAGTTATAAACAGTTCAGTACATTTTTATGAGACTGATTTAATAAAATTGCTATCTTTTCCCTTCTTCAAGGGTGGTTCCCCGAGGTGATCTAATGCAAATATGATCATATTATTTATCATAATTAATAATTATTCCAAATAATCATTAATTATTATTGATAGCCGAATTTAACCTAAATCCCCCTTTCATTGTTGTTAATCACTCCTTAACCGGGCCTTGTGTAAAGCGAGGCCCAACAAGAGCATGTCTAACTGCCAAACTTTAAGACAGCTACATGTTCGGTATCAAAACATTCAGTTCAAGTAGTTTGTGTTGCCATTAACCAAACAGAATTCAGAACATTGGCTCTAGCTGTTTAGAGGGGGTTGTGTTTATGGAAGTTTGCCTCATCTCTGTTATGGTTAGACTTAGACTTTCTTTTATTGTCATTTGAATTTCACTTTACAGTGCATTTTGTTTCAAATGGCTCAGAATAGTGCAGGATTTAAAAAAAAACAGCAACATGTATTTACATGAAAGATAAATGATTCAAAAGTGTCAACATAAATACTATAAAAATATACAATATATTGCACAGTGTATTTTTTCTTTTTGCACACTCAAGTGAGCAGAGTGGTGTAAGTGGGTGTGTAAGGGAGGATGGAGGGAATTGTTTATTTTGTGTTTAGCAGTCTTATGGCAAGAGGGAGGAAGCTGTTGTGAAACCTGGCTGTTCTGCTGCGAAGGCTGTGGAGCAGAGTCCAGCAGCAAGAACAGTCCTTGGAGGGGGTGGGAGGTGTCACTCCTGATGTTGTGAGTCCTGGTCAGGCAGCATTTTCTGGCAATGTCCTGGATGGGAGGAAGAGAGCTCCCATGATTTTCTCCGCTGTCCTCCCCACCCTCTGCAGGGACTTCCAGTCA
This sequence comes from Diplodus sargus, assembly GCA_903131615.1. Lineage (NCBI taxonomy): Eukaryota > Metazoa > Chordata > Actinopteri > Spariformes > Sparidae > Diplodus > Diplodus sargus. The sequence goes on along the minus strand of CAEMYA010000779.1, from coordinate 36,317 downwards.
GAGGCACTGTAGTCTCCTGACCAGGCAGATGCAGCTGGTCAGTATGCTCCCTATAGTGCCTCTGTAAAAGGTGATGAGAATTGGAGGGGGGAGGTGTGCTCTCTTCATCCGACGCAGAAAGTGCATGTGCTCCTGAGCTCTCTTTACCAGATCTACGGTGTGATGTGACTAAGTCAGTGTCTTTAATCTGCACCCCCAGGAACTTGGTGCTGCTGACTCTCTCCACTGCTATGTCGTTGATGAGGAGTGGTGTGTGACTGGGCTGGCTCCTCCTGAAGTCTCCTTAGTTTTGTCAACGTTCAGGGCCAGTTTGTTTGTTTTGCACCACTCCACCAGATGTTTCACCTGTTCTCTGTAGGCCGTGTCGTTGTTATCACGGATAAGGCCCACTACTGTCGTGTCATCCGCAAACTTCACAATGTGGTTAGTAGTGGACCTGGCACAGCAGTCCTGGGTCACCAGGGTGAACAGCAGCGGACTCAGGACGCAGCCTTGAGGGGAGCTCGTGGTCAGGGAGATGACACTGGAGGCGCTGTCGCCCAACCGTACAGACTGGGGTCTGTCAGTGATGAAGTCATGCAGCCAGTTACACAGGGGGGTGCTGAAGCCAAGGAGGGCTCGGTTGCTCACCAGATGCTGCGGGATGATGGTGTTGAACGCCAAGCTGAAGTCCAGATACAACATTCGCACATGTGTGTTCTTTCCTTCCAGATGTTGTACGCTCGGGTGGAGTGCAGAGGAGATGGCATCCTCTATGGAGCGTTTTGGCCAGTAAGCAAACTGGTACTGGTCAAATGTGGGGGGGAGTCTGGAGACAAAGTGGTCCTTTACCAGTCTCTCGAAGCACTTCTTCATGATGGGAGTGAGTGCTACGGGGCAGTAATCATTAGCCGTTTTTAGACAGAGTACCAAGCTGCCAATTTGCCCGTCCTTTTGGCGGCTCAGTCCGCAGTTTTAGACAGAGGGCGGCAAATTGGGGGTCTGTTTTGGTCCGCCGATTTTCCGCCTCGGAGGGTACACTTATTTTCGCCTCGACTGCTATCTAAAACCGAGGCGGAAATGTGCCGACCCGTGGGTGAGATGGGCAGAGGTGTCAATGACCTGCACTGTTGTGCGACCCACAACCGAGGAGTTTTAAAACCAGGAAACAGCTGATCACAGCAGTCAGTCCATCACTTCATCCGCGGACATTAAGATGAGCAACTGGACAGCTGCTGAGATCCAGGAGATGCTAGCGTCTCCTCGGTCTCTGTAGCTGTTTGGTTGTGTTAGCTTGTTGTTGTAGCGCAAGCTCGTAGGAACGGTCGCTACTTTCAAATTAAAAGCCCCCTGCTAAGAACCCGGTTCTGAAGTCCGATAGGGTGCAATGTAAAGCTCTTATTTTGAAGACAAATTCGTTGTCACTGATCACAGCCCAACTTCGAGCTTCACGTCACGTCACATGTTTACGCCTAGCCCAGAGGTGGCTTTTGGAAAAGGAGGAATATTACGCCTCCGTTTTAGAAAGACAGGCCGGCAAATTGCCGCCCTTACCTTGGAGCAAATGTGCCGCCTTTTCTATCTAAAAAGGGCTATTGAAGGAGGAGAATGTGGGTTTTTTTTAGCACCGGTATAATTGTGGCAGTCTTTAGGCATGATGGTACCACAGCCTTGATCAGCAAGTGTTGAAGATGTCTGTGTAAACCCCTGTCAGCTAGTCAGCACATTCCTTGAGCACCCGTCCTGGTATGTTGTCGGGGCCTGCTGATTTCAGAGCTTTCACTCTCCTCAGGGTTCTCCTGACATCAGCTGTGTCCAGACTGAGTGGCTGCTCATCTGAGCGAGGAACAGATTTCCTCGCAGGAGTGGTGTTGAATGACGCAAACCTCTCAAAGTGGTTGTTTAACTCATTGAGAAAGTTGATGTTGTTGTCGCAGGGGGGAGGAGTAGTTTTATAGTCTGTGATGAATTGGATGCCCTGCCACATTCGTCTGGTGTTAGTGGGGTCATGGAGGAATTCCTGTACTTTCTGAGCTGAACTATGGCACAGGTCAGGTTGGCGCTAACTGTTCTAAGTGTCACCATGTAACCAGATTTAAAAGCAACAATCCGTGCTTTCAGCTTTGCACGTACCTCACTGCTTATACAGGGTTTCTCGTTGGCCCGTGTGTGGATGTTTTTCATCCTTGAACATGTCCCAGTCAGTACAATCGAAGCAGTCCTGTAATGCTTCCGTGGCTCCTGCAGGCCGAACCCTCACCTGCTTCACTCAGTGCGTTTACATGACATTCGAGAAAACCGAATTACTGGCTTGGTCTGACGATGATCGGATTTTTAAAATGCATGTATACACCTTAGTCTGACTAAAATCGGACCGGATTGGATTTCTCATAGTCGGATTAATACACCCAGATTATTCGATTGATAGTTGCATTACTCCTGCATGTATACGTTACATCGGATTGGATTGGAATTATGCGTTCTGCGCAAGCACGAGATTTCTTTGCCTGGGCCGTGAGCTGGAAGTAGAAGGGCGGCGGCAGCGGCGTCTTTCCTCCTAAATCACCACAAGCAAGAGCGCCATTGTGCATCTATTTTGTGTTATTATCATGTACACCATATACAAAATGTACAAAGATGTAGCTTCTCGCTCTTCGTACGCCATCTTTATGCCAAGGCAGAGTTTGTTGCTGCTGGTGACGTAAAGAGGTCAGTCGGAGGTGGCTAGTTACCACTAGCTGAAATGGGTACAGCGCCATCTATCATACCGGGTTATGACATGCTTCAGCCAGTAATTCGATTTTTGTATACTCGGACAATTGCAGTTGTCCAGTTGAGTAGCATAGTCGAACTATGGCTGTAATCCAACGAAGCTTTGTATGTGAACATACTGACTGTGGGTTTTTTCTTGATGAGCAGGGGCATGTATGCAGGAATTAGCATCACAGAGAGATGGTCTGGGGAGCCAAGGTGGGGGCGGGTTGCAGCTCTGAATGCCATTTTGATGTTACCGTAGGCCAGGTCCCGTGTGCTTTCCCCCTTGGTTGCAAAATCCACATACTGATGGAAGTGAGGAAACACAGTTTTCATGTTGGCTTGATTAAAGTCCCCTGACACATTGCACTTTTATACCGTTTCATACATGTGATAATGCTCTATGTTCTGAGATGTTCTTATGCAAATCATGCATATTTGCATAATACCTTGTTGCCATATTTTGCACTTTGTTGAAAAATAATTAAAATATTTTAATATAATAAAATAATTGAGTTACAAATACATTTTTAAATGTAGTTACCTTACATTTAAGTTGCTTGAGAGAAAACTGTTAATTTGAAAAAATCAAACTATATAACACCTGACTTAAAGCATTTGTTTTAATATGTAATATAAAAACTTAATTTGTGTGTTGTCAGTTGCCATAAAGTTGATTCAACAATTATCTTTTTTCATTGTAGACATTGTTTGCTGTGAAATGACGCAGCAAAGAAATCTCATAAACAATGAAAAGATGATCTGAATGCTGCTTGCAAATGCAGCAGTTGATCAAAGTGTGATCTCATTTGTGGACAACAGGAGCATCAGCTTTGTAAGGAAATCAACCCCAAAATGTTAATTACACTTCAGAAGCCTGGAAAATCCCTCTACATGCTCTTCTGAGTTTCAAAAAATGGCAGTTAATATTTCAAACACTGCTGAACATAGCAACGAAAAAAATCAACCTAAAATCTTTAAGCTTCAACGTTTGCCGTGTACAGCAACTCATAACTGTTGCCAAGTGCTTCATAAATATTTATTTTTATGAAAGTGTAATTTTTATAGGTGATACAGCTGAATTTCAGGTCTGGAATACCTGATTAAGATCACCATGAAAACCGGTTGTTCAGTGCTCAGGCCACAGACACTAAGGATGGCTTCTCCTTGTAAAAATATCATCAGAGCCTAGAGGAGAGGCTGGGGTCCAGGGGTGTCATTTTCAACCTGTGCTCAAAATATGGGTCCTCATAGAGGTGTATGCCACTTCCCACACAAAAGTTGTCAACACATGTGCACACATTCTTACGTCAAGTTCTTGATCTAACATTTTGGACACCAGGGAATTTGGCTACACAAATTGTGAGGTTGTCAATTAAGCCAGATCGTAGAAAACTGTATTTCCCAAGAAAAAAAGTGATAGCATCCATTGGAGACATAAAAATGGGTCAAAATGTTTTTTTTCTATTACATCTGCCAGCATGGCTTTACCTGGTTTTACTCAGAACGTCAGCACAGCACGGCAGGTATTTGCATCTTAACAAGCTATGTGTTTCAAGGTGTGCCTTCACTGATGAAGGGCATGTCAAAAATGCTTCCTCCCCGCAAGCCATGCTGGAATGCAAATTTATTTTTCAAGTTTGGTCTAGTTGATGATGTCAGAAATTAATTCAGAGAAGTTTTAAATTGTGAAATAATAAATGTATATAAAACTAAGGAACTATGATTATTATTTTGTCCACAGAAAGAGATTACATCATCTAGTCTGCAAATAAACCAAACCACTACAAATAAAATAAATAAATTCATATTGTGTTTTTCAGCCATGAAGAAGCATGTAGATACGACACAGAATTATTTTGGGAGTAAGAAAATACAATCTTGTGGATATACGAATTTGTGAATATTAACATACAATATCACAACATTTTTTTTATGTACTAACTGATTTATTGTTGATCATAGGTTTTTGTAAAACATTCTACAACAATTAACATGTTGCAAATCATCCTTATGGCTTCTTGACTGTTCGGTAAGAATTTCAATCCAATCCCAAAAAGTAGAATGGGTTTGAAGGTCACTGGTTCTATTCCTTTCCTCCCATGACTACAATTGAAAGAATCCTTTAGCAAGATACTGAACCCCAAAATGCTGCTGAGGTGCAGGTCGCCACCTTGTGTAGCAACCTCTGCCATCAGTATGTAAATGTGAGTAGTCCTGTACAATGCGTTAAGCGGTCAGTAAACTGGAAAACTCCATTTACCATTAAGAACAAGAATTTCTGAAAATCTAAAATGTCTTGCTATAAAAGTATTTGGAGTACAGCTTTGGATTTTGCCTGTCCCCATTCATTAAATGTGATGTGATTAATTTCAGAATCTGCCGCAAGTCCTCCCCAGTACAAAAAAATATTATCCGACTAATGATGATGTTTTATGTAGGTCATTTATGAAAAGTATTGACCACACAGAGATTTCTGCAAGGTCTACAAATGTAATGGAATTTATAACATGTTTTACTATGTTTTTTTTTGTTTTGTTTTTTGCAGAAAATAAATGGCCTGAATTGTAAAAGGTTTTGAATTCTGAGTGATTTACCACAGAGTCACCCAAAGGCTAGTGATGTGATACAGATGAAACATTATTTAAATGTAGTGGCACCTAACAATAGAAAAAAAACTAAACCACAGGATAAGAATTTCACCTTTCATCTGTAATTATTTCTAGCTCAGTATAATGACATGCTGCCTACTTTGTCTTGTAAAACAAGGTGCTGCTGCATTCCATCCGTGTGAATTTTGAATGAAGTTCTACCAGTTTGACCAGTTATTATACCACTCAAGTAAGTTCAAGCAAAGTGGTAATGGAGCTAGTGTATATGCAAGAAAAGGAAAACATTTGAAATATGATTATGTAATTGCTTATTAAACAAACTTTGTACATAATATTTGCAGGTAAGGAAGTTAGTCTGTTAATGGATGTGTGTGTTTAAATAGCATCTATTCAGATCAATTTGGGATCTTGGGGCTTCCACAGGCTCTGATTACACCAGACAAGCTGTGTGGAACCAAGCTTCATTGCTTGTTTTTTTTTTTTTTTTACATTTTAAATTAAGTCCCCATCGACTTCGGTTTTTCTGGAGAGTTAACACTAAGAGACTTTGGCAAGAGATTTCGAGGTTCATAAATGTTACATGTATTAATGATTTTTCTTGTATCAATGTCCTTATAAGTCCTATAAATACCCTGTATGTGTTTTTTTAATGGTAACAGAAAGATGAAGAAAAAGGTGTTTGTGGGTTAGGGTTAGTATTACTGTTTAATTTATTTTTAATTTAATTATTTGGTTTACATGAATGCAAGTTTGCAAAAAAACAAAAAAAAAACACTTTATTCTCAGTTTTGCAGAGCAAAGAATGTGACTTGCGCAATCTCTTCAATGCTGTTCCTGTAGGAGAGCTAAACTGTAAATTACTCTTTTATTTAATGGGTCTCTTTAGGTTATCTGTTTTGTTTATTTCTGTCATATTTCTGTATAGTGTCTATATTGTATCAAATTGTATTATTATTATTAATTTGTTATTATTATTTTACTATCTGTTATATATCTTCCCTTATTTCCTTTTTGTTTTCTATATTTTCATAGTAAATATATTTCTATTATATTTATATAAAATGTTTACATGTTTACAGAAGCCGCAGGCAACGCTTGAATGCAAATTTATTTTTCAAGTTTGGTCTAGTTGATGATGTCAGAAATTAATTCAGAGAAGTTTAAAATTGTGAAATAATATCTCTCTATAAAAGCAAGGAATCTCTGTCTGTCTGTCTGTCTGTCTGTCTGTCTGTCTGTGCCTCAAATATCTCTGCGGATCAGGATCAGAATGACCTGAGAGTTTCAACATGGCTGCCGTTTGGTTCAGTGGTGTGCGACTTCGCATTTGTTTGGACTGCAATGATGCCGTGAATAAATTATTTAATAAATGCTTTACACATTCTGGAGCATAGTCCACACTATCACAATGACATGCGCATTAGAGCCAATCACTGCAGAGCTCAAGCCACGACACACATTAAGAAACAAGCGGATGTATAACTTACCTGCAGCAGCGCGAGCTGGACCGTGAGTTAGCCAGCGGTTCGGTCCCGTTCTGTTCTGTACATCTAAACGGACTGTTGTGGATTAATGAGACTAAACGAGACCGGACTGTGTCTGTTCGGGTCTGAGGAGAGCGGATTTATACCTGCAGCGGCGCGAGCTGGACCGGGAGTTAGCCGGCGGTTCTGTCCCGTTCTGTTCTGTGCATCTAAACTGACTGTTGTGGATTAATGTGACTAAACAAGACCGGACCGGTCTGTTCGGGTCTGAGGAGATGCGGAGACGCGCGGACAACAACGTCAAATCGTAATCTGTGGATGTTCGTGTGTAGCTACCTGCTAGCCGCTAGCCGCTAGCTAACCTACACGGCCCAACTCCCGAGCTGACGGACCGGACACACCGGCACGTTCAAAACCGGACTTGGGGTAAATAATGTCCGCCAAGCTTTTTCGCGAACATTGCCGTCACGTTTGCTTTGTGTCTGGTGCAGAAGAAACGGTAAAAACTGGCCTTTGTCACGAAAGTGTTCAAGCAGCAAGTTTGGTTGTATAGGAACAGGTAGTTGTGGGAGGGACTTCAGCGGATGAGTGACAGGCAACGACGGTTGGTGTACAGACAGCGATATTGATAATTGAGAGATTTGTGACATTTAGCGTGCTTGGAGAGTATAGTTAGTGTGTTATGTAGTGTTTGGTTAAGTGTGTAGTGGAGTCGGTTTTTTGTTTAATGAGTCAAAACAATGAGAAGGTCAATGTGGAGCGGGCAGTGCAGCTCTTCATTCAGCTGGAAGGAGCTCAGGCAGACCTGAGCATTGCCTGCATTTAAATGTAAATAGTTACACAGAACTTTGTACATTTTTATAATGTATGCACTTATTCAGCAAACGACAATTTATATTTGCATTATAAGTAATAAAAAATGGTTTGTCAAACATATTTGTGGTTTTCATAGTAAAAAAATCTAACTTTTTCTACTCGGATTTTATGTTTTTTTGTGATTTTAGGTCCATTGTGTTAGTACGATATGTCAAAATGAAAAAATAACTGTACAGTCACACATGTGAGGTTGTGCTGAAAATAATCACACCAAGTAAATAGTTTTAAGGTGAAATATAATGGCAAAATCAAAAATAGTCACAAACGGCCAATTATTCCCTGGAATATCAGATTTCACAACAAACCTAAATATCCCTGACTTTCCACCTTCAAACACAGCCTCATTTGGCCATCCATTAAAATGCTTCTTAACCTCCCACTTTTCTATAGGAACACATATTTCCTACGGGCACTGCACTAGTATGTATATAAAGCTAAGGAACTATGATCATTATTTTGTCCACAGAAAGAGATTACATCATCTAGTCTGCAAATAAACCAAGCCACTACAAATAAATAATAAAAGAGAAAATAAAAAAAAGATTTTATACAGTATATATGCAATTA
>CAEMYA010000779.1:23726-27964 GCA_903131615.1 Diplodus sargus | reverse complement strand
AAATTCAAATAATTCCTCTTGGGAAACCCGACGGTCAAAATACCTTCATATTGTGTTTTTTCAGCCATGAAGAAACATGTAGATACTACACAGAATCATTTTGGTAGTAAGAAAATACAATCTTATAGATATACAAATTTGTGAATATTAACATAGAAGAATCACAACCTTTTGTTCGGCTACAAACTGATTTATTTTTGATCATACATTTTTGTAAAACATTCTACAACAATTAACATGTTGCAAATCATCCTTATGGCTTCATGACTGTTCAGTAAGAATTTCAATGTCTATATTGTATCAAATTGTATTATTATTTTTTGTATTAATATTTTATTATCTGTTATATATCTTCTCTTATTTCCTTTTTGTTTTCTCTCTTTCTTTCTTTTCATAGTAAAAATATTTATCTTATATTTATATAAAATGTTAACATTTTTACGGAAGCCGAGAACGGCCATGGATTTTTCTTTCTTTATGCACTGTTATCTTGTAATAACGACTGATTATCTCATTATCTTGATATAACAAAGGTTGTTTCCTCGTGATGACGACTTACTATCTCGATATAAGAAAGATTGTTTTCTCGTGATAACGAATGAATTATTTTGTTAACTTGATATAAAAAAGATTGTTTTCTCGTGATAACAATATAATTCAGAGTGTGTGTGTGTGAGAATGAAAATCAGTTAGTGTAACGACTGTAAATTACCTTTATTGTGATAATTGTTTATAAAAACATCTTGTTTTCATTTAGTTTACTGATATTCTTTGAAGCCAGGTTATTATTTCATTAATTATATTAGACGCTAAATGCAGGACTTTTATTTTGAAAGCTTCTTGCTGTGAACCGAGAACACGTGTTCTTGTGAATCGCATATGTCTGCGTGTTGGAAGTGTGCCTGCATGGTTTTTGCTGAACATGATGAAAATGATTTACTTCAGCACCTGGCTGATAAAGGGCACAAGCTCTAACGGTGTGTCCGAAGGTGCGTTCGAGTGTACAAGGTTCCTGTAATAAACACCTTGGACCATCAGTTAGAGAGTCTCACCATCATCCAGCCGGGGATGCTACAACAACATCAGGCTCACTTAGATTGCGCGGCCGATATAGCTGAAGCCTTGCTAACCGTCTTCTTATGCACATTACGCACATTAATGTATATTTTCTGTAATAGCAAGGCATAATGCTATTTAAAATATATGAATGCATGGCCGTTCTCGGCTTCCATACATGTTTGTACCTTGAGCTGGAAGTTATCATGATGACTCCCAGGTATGTCCCTCTTGTGAGAAGGCAGCCTGCGCACAACAGGACGGTGAGGAGGTGGACACAGGAGGCCACTGAGGCACTGCAGGACTGCTTTGAGTCGACAGACTGGGATGTACTCTGTGAGCCACATGGGGAGGACATTGATAAGATGACTGATTGCATCACTGCAGAGGTTGAGGAATATAGATACCTGGGAGTGGTGATCGACAACAGACTGGACTGGAAATCTAATACAGAGGCTGTGTACAAGAAGGGGATGAGCAGACTCTATTTCCTTAGGAAGCTGAGATCCTTCAACGTGTGCAGCAATATGTTGGAGATCTTTTACCAGTCTGTTGTTGCCAGTGCCATTTTCTTTGCTTCTGTGTGTTGGGGCAGCAGCATCAGAGCCAGCGACACTAATAGAATTGATAAAATCATCAAGAAGGCTGGCTCTGTACTTGGTCTCAGGCTGGAGACTTTTGAGACCGTGGTGGAGAGGAGAACACTGACTAAACTGTTATCCATCATGGACAATGATCAGCACCCTCTCCATCACAGAGTAGACGGACAGCGGAGTACCTTATCTCACAGACTGCTCCAGCTCCGCTGGTGAAGGGACAGATACAGGAAATCTTTCCTGCCTCATGCCATCACACTGTACAACAACAGCTAAAACTCTGGTCATAACACATAGTCTCGACGCACTTTGGTTTTATACACCCTGTTCAACGCACCTTATATTTTATCTTGCACTAAAATTACTCTGCTTGTTGTTGGCCATAGGCCCTTGTAAAAAGGACTTGGAGAAGTGTACACAATTTCAGATACAGAAAAAAAATAAAACCCAAAAAACCTTGGAACTTATATTAGTGACGACAAGATCCAGCTGTACAAAGATAATTTTCTTCCACTTGTGAAAGACTTTAAAAAAGATGTTAGGAAGTGGCAAGACTTGAAGATTAATTTAATAGGAAGAATAAACCTCTTTAAGATGATGTGGCTACCAACATTCTTATTTAAATTCCAAAATATTCCTATAACGCCTCCTAAAACCTTCTTTAAAGAGGTAAATTCAATAAATTCTTGGTATTATCCAAGAGCAGAAGGGGGTCTTAACCTTCCTAACATAGTGTTCTATCAGGTAGCTGCCCGGGCATTTTATAATGATGTGGGTGGGGTCTGTTTAACCAATTATCTGTATGGAAGGATTTATTGAACATAGAAAATGTCACTCTGAATTTGATGGAATTTTGATGAAACTCTGATGACTGTTTTTTGATAATCAATTAATATGTCATTTTGGGTTGTAACATGTTATTTTTTTAGCATGATTTCCCCAACACTGATTTTAAATTACTTAGACTTTGCTATGTGTGTGAATGTGTTCTATTGTTCTAACATGCTGTTTTCCCCTTAGGACGAGCCTCAAGAAATACTGCAGTGGTGTCTCATTCCACATACACACTGGACAGTGATTGGTGCTGAACATTGGAACAACATGTCAAGCCTGTATTCTCTGACTGCAACCTCGACATTAAGCCATTCTCTTCTTTGCCTTACTGTATGCAATCGCAGAACAGCATAGTGCCTCATCAACAGGCCTGTTGAAGTGTACTAGGTATTGAAGGTTCTGAAGGGACTGTATGTCTGTAACTGAACTGAAGAAGGCTTTGACTAAGGTAAGGTATCTATCTAATACAGTTGTTTGAAAATGGAGCACTAGTATTTAGAGAAAAAGTTCATAATGTTTAGAGAAAGTGGCATAGTGGCCACAGTGGCTCTAGGTAGCAGCTGTGCCCTCTTCTTCATTGGAGATGGTTAAGTTAACATTTGTGTGGACAATAAATTGCACAAAAATGTCATCTGTGATGAAGACCAGTGCACATCTGCATCTTTAAACTTTGTTGTTCATCCAGAAACCAGAGTCCTGAACAGAGTTATGTCAGTCAGATAGACCATCTAACAGACACGTACCATAATGTGTCCTTAAAACCTTGTTGTAGAGTTGTCACGGACCATGGGGTATTAAAAAGGCTTAAATTAAAGTGGATAAAGGTTGGAAGCAAAAGAGGTAGATATTCACAATTATTTTGAATTAATGATTTCATACTTGAACAGGATATACTGCCCTGACTCAGAGAAACATAAGGAAATGAAACTCCTTAGATGCAGTTCTATTGATGCACTTTTTAAATCTTATAGAACAATTCAAATTCTAGTAAGTAGTAACTGCAATGAAAAGGTCTTGCCAGGTTGCTTCTGAGATTGGTCTCTTTGTCTGTTTTTTTTTTATTTTAAGGAAGACGGAATGGGTACCAGATGGACCATATCAAATGTCATGTTTCTTACAGGTAAGCTGATATACAGTATGTATCAATTGTGTTTAAAAAAAGATTGAAAAAAAGGGGCAGGGAATGACAGAAAAAAAGGCTGAAAGAGCTGCTACACGTCTGTTATGGGAACAACAGAGACCGAACCCCAACGCACAACACAGAACTCAGATAAGCAATACAAAGTGAATATTTATTTGTGACACGGTGAATAGTGCAGGGGAGAAGAGGTGTTGGAGAATCCTGGAATCCCATGAGATGAGGTGACGATGGCAGGTGAACAGACTCTTTGTTTTTTGGCCTCCAGTGTAATGGCGGAGCCGCGTCTCCACGCGGTCAGCGTCCAGCTGACTGGCTTGTTCCGAGGGCGGAGGGCTCATGGCTGGGACCGGTGATAGACAGGCAGGCAACGAAGAGAGCACAAACACAAGCAGACAGGGATCGTAGGCAGGCAAGCAGGCAGGCGAAATGGCTGAGGCAACTGTGGCAGAAAGATTCACAAGACAGGATAGCTGCACAAGTTAATTACACAGGAGAAAAATACAAAGCACAAGTGGACCAGAATCAACAACAAAATACTGCTCTGGTTGATAGTATGATCTGGCGATTAGTGGTTGGAGATCCAGAGGCTTCATGGAGTGGGTCTGATAGTG
>CAEMYA010000779.1:11226-18726 GCA_903131615.1 Diplodus sargus | reverse complement strand
TGTATCCAGATTGGTTTCCAAGGCATTCGATAAAGATGTGCTAGAAGATTTCTCAATTTATGAAACCTACAAGTTTCTGCCTTTCCTCCATCGATTTGAGGGATTCCTCCAGGTGCTCAAGCTCCTCGAGGGCTGTAGCCTGTTCATAAACAGTGTCTTCTGTTTGATGGGCAATCTTTAAGTCCTTTAACCCATCGCGGATCTCTACAAGCAGCTCCATAACCTTTCTATGAAATCCTAAAAGCACTGAAAGAAAGACAATCATAACTAGAATCATCAACACCTTACCATAGCAATTTAAACACTTGCCAAAATAAACTGAGCCAGGTCATGATTCTATTTGAATGGGTTCATGACTCTGTGTCAACTGTTGTTCATAGTCATTTGTATCATCGGTGTTTCCCCCAGATGCACCTAGCAGCAGCGGACCGCCACTGCTGAAATATGAACGCCGCTGCTGATTTATTTATTTTTTTATTTTTTTAAATGAGGAGAGAGGAGAGAAGGAGAGTGGGCTCAGTCTTGTCTCTTCAGAAAATGTATCATTTTCCGCTTCATATCCAGGTCATTCACAAACCTGTTTGAAACGATTTATGAAAATAAATCAGGAACCACAGTGGGCCACCTATAGAGAGTATGAAGCCTGTTACGCTTTCTTACAGCTGTTAAGATAATGAATTTGATATAACAATTTCGGCTGGCAGTATCCATGGTTCTATTGTCATATTGTGCTTGGCAACTGCCATTGTCTCTGTCAAAGAAACTTTGCAAGCGGTCTCCTTCTCTACATTCATCCAGATATACCGTTACCGTAGATGCAGGTGAGGCACCGCGCTAAACTCCGGTATACCGCGCTGTGCCGTGCTGCACTGCGCTGTCTCTGAGCATACACCACAACGGAGGTAGCATTAGCGCCAGGTTTGGAGAAGGTGCAACGAGATTTGGTGAACTATGAGTTTTTTTCAGGGTGGGGATCCCCAGTTCAAATGATCTTTTGGTGGGGTCATGGCCTAAATAGGATGAGAACCACTGTTGTAGATGACGTTTCACTGACAAATGTGCACCAGTTGTGTATCAAAAATTATTCAGACGTCACAAAGTCTGAAGACATTAGGGCGTGTCTTTTCAACCTACAGTCCTGCACAAACAAACATTTATGCAGTACGTTAATAAAGCTAAAGGGTCTGGATTTGGGTTTAAGTGATCTGGTTGTGTCTATGAGGGTGTGTGTGTGTGTACTTACTAGCTTGTGTCATTGGGTATGGGGAGCTCGGTCTTTTTTTAAATGGGGAGCTGATGACTGGTCTTGGGCCTCTTCCTTTTTCTGCGTGATGAGACACACTTGGTGTTGAGCCTCTATTTTTTCCTGTTTGGTGAGACATGCCTTTATGAGGAGGTGAAATTATATGCTGTTGCTTCCTCTATAGAAATAACCTCCAAAATGTAAAAAAAAATTTTTGTAAACATTGTTTGGACACAGTTAAGTGCTCGTTCTGGTCAAACACATCAAGCAGAACTAATCAATAGAATCATTATATGTCTATGAACTAGCCCAAACTATCAAAAAAGAAAGGCCATAATGAAATAAAACTGTACACACACCTTTTGTTTTCAGTGGACAGGAAGGGGTTTTCTCTGATGTGAAAGGTGCAGTGACTTCATCTTCCGAACCTGGTGGAGAATGGTGGAGAGGTCGCACTTTCTGTGGAGCAGCTGAAAGTGTAGGCTGTTTTCTAGGAGCAGAGCTATGTTTTGCCATTGGATTGGAGCTGCACCTTTTCGGACTACCTTGGCTCTCTGGCTCTGGAATATAGTCCGTAAAAAAATTAATGAAAATCTTATCAAATGATGCCGTTTTTTAAATTCTATATTGTAAATCTATTTAAATGAACTTTGATTAATTTAAAAGCTGCTGGCTGTCACCAAATCCTCAAATTTAAAAGTTCTTCTATATTTCTACCAGCACTCCTGTCACAGGGCAGTTTAACTTACCTTCATCACTGATGGCATGATCATCATCCCTGACCTCAGGTTCATTGTCACTGATGGCATGGTCATGATCATCATCTTCAAACAAATCAGGTTAAAAATTAGCCCAACTATCAAAAAAGAAAGGCCATAATGAAATAGAACTGTACACAAACCTTTTGTTTTCGGTGGACAGGAAGGGGTTTTCCTTGATGTGAAGGGTGCAGTGTCGTCATCTTCCGAACTTAGTGGAGATTGGTGGAGAGGTCGCACTTTCTGTGGAGCAGCTGGAAGTGTAGGCTCTTTTCTATTTTTTCTAGGAGCGGACCCATGTTTTGCCACTGGATTGGAGCTGCACCTTTTTAGACTACCTTGGATCTCTGGCTCTGGAATATAGTCTGTAAAAAAAGTCATGAAAATTTTATCTAATAATGCCGTTTTTTGAAAAGTTCTATATTGTTAAAGCTTGATTTATTTAAAATCTGCTGGCTGTCACTAAATCCTCAAATTTACAAGTTGCTTTAATATTTCTATCAACAGCACTCCTGTCACAAGGCAGTTTAACTTACCTTCATCACTGATGGCATGATCATCATCTGCAAACAAATCCGGTGATTCTACCATGTGTTCAGACTCCACAAAGCTGCCACCACAAGCACCTAATTGAGAGACAAATGTCCGGGGGGAGGGAAAGGAGGGATTTAAGTGAAAAAACTTTAAATAGAAAACTAAAACTGTCAGCAGACTTACGATATGCATGTGTATGATGCTAGCATTGATGATTAAGGAGCAATATGATACACTGTGTTATTGATACTCAGGGCCTGAATTTCATTTTCCAAAAGTGGCGGAAATTCCCCCCTAAGGGCTTCACATGGGGGGGATTTTACTTTATTCCTAAACTATACAAATAATGACGTGTGTGTCATTGTAGTCTAAGGCAGTGCTCCTGTAGTGTGTACCAGTAGTTGGCTGGTTTGAAATTTGTGTGGGAATTTCCCGCATTATGAGTGTGAGACTTCAGGGCCTGAAAATTGCTGCAGGATTGCGGCTATCACGCATAATTTAACCGATTCCTGCAATCCCGCAGCAAATTTCATGCCCTGATACTTATTGTGTAATTTAAAGATAATAGATTAGTTTAAATTTCCCTTTGGATAAAAGAAAAACAGTCAAAATTCCTTCTAGAAGTTATTTTCTTTTTATACTTTTCGCTCAAATCGATGAAGTAAAGGCAAAAGCACATATCCTGAACGATATGGCAGACAAGCCACTTTATGTTCAATTTCAGACACATCAAGAAGCCTGCGGTGTTTCCGTACTCTGTACAAGTTTCTAACAAACACCACATTAATGAGCTTGGAGTCGCAAGGCACAGTATAAAAACTTTGCAGGCTGTTTTGCGATATTATGTCACACAACAAACTGCCATCTCGTTTTTCTTTAACAAAGGCAAAGTCTTCGTTGTGCAGGAGAAAACACCCATTTCTCTCATTTTCAGCAACAAAATGCCAACTCTTCTCGTCTGTCTCTTTTGGGCGGCCCCCTGCCCTCTCTTGTTCAATGAGTCTCTTTGCCACTTGACTGATTGGATTCTTGGCATTTCTCACCAATCTCTTGAGAACTTGCAGATGATTCTCAAATGGAAATGCACATATGTCATTGAGAGAGCACTGGTAATTCCTACAGTCATCTGCCAGATGTTTCAAACTATGGACATTATAGACCAGGAAAGCTGCTGTGTAGATACGCTCACATTTTGCTACAAAGTAGCTTAAGAGTTGTTCTGCAAAGTCCATGTAAGCAACACGCCTTCTCTCAAATGAGTCCAGAAGTATTGATAGGGCTACCGTTAGGCAGAGAAAGTGGTCATACGCATCCTTGTGCAATACCTTTTTTAACACAACAGGTCCAGTGTATAGGACAAATTGTCTGAACTCTGTGGCTTTCCACCAATTTAACTCCATTAGGGATCTTGGTTGGCGAGCAAATTCACTAGGAAGTTTCCCAGACAGAGAGACAAGAAGAGTTGAAATCTCATGCAACTGACCTTGTGACAGTTTACATTCAGGTGGTCCTTTTTTAAAGAAGCACAGCAGTCTTTTCACAACACCAAGACACACTAGATGCATGTAGTCTAGTGGGAAACCTGTGACACAATTTATCCCTACATTAAGTAAAGGGGATACCCCAAGCTGGTGGTCATTATAAAGCCCATTGGCAAATGCTACATCTGTCCTTAAAGGGTAGTCTTCCAAGTACACAACTCTTTTGTTTTTATACACTCCCTTTACAATGCATCTTTCACAGCTGTAATATCCAGTGTGCCCTTTGATGCATTTCAAAAATGCTCTAGCAGGGGCATCACAAACAAATGCTTTGATCTGAACATTCATTTCTTTGCCATTCACAACTATTTTGTTTTCCTGTAGTTGTGTGTATTCTGCTAAAAAGTCTGCTAGATAATCATCAACAGAGTCAGGTTTAGAGGTGCCATAATACAGTGCCACAACAAAAGGTTCAAAATCACTGAAGGTACAGATAATTGGCCACAACTGGGAAGGAGACGCCTTGAAAAGATTAATTCCGTCAATGTTCACCACTAAGTCCACAGAGTTTGAATTGTCCAAAAACACAGTATTCTGTTTGATGATATTCACAACAGAGGATGTAATCCCAAGATAAATGTACTGTCCACTGCACTTTTCCTCAGTCAGTATGGAACGTGGTGTTCCAAGTAATGTCCTGGAATCCTTTGGTAGTGGTAAATCTTCGTCCCGCAAAATACCAAGAAGTTCATTAAGCTTGCTTCTTCCACATTTGCTTGTTGAAGCCCAGGACGCAAGCTTTTCTTGGAGGGTCACTTCATCTTCCTGTGCAGATTCTGAGTCTTGTTCAGGGTCAGTTAAAACAAACTGATAAAAAAAAGATTGGCATTTAGGTAATAAAATCAACCAAATCATTCATACCACTATAGTTATTTTTTGTCGTGAATGAAAATTATATTGCACAACCCCCAAGCTATGTGTGTGAAATACGATAAACTAATAATGTGTATCATGGCAAACACTCCTTACCCTCTTTCTCTGCTCTCAGGAGAGTGTATATCTGAAGCTTGAATAGCCCTCCTAATGTATGGAGAGAGAGATTAGGGACACACACCATAAATCAACATGTTAACCAAACACTCACATTTCTACTATTTTTCACTGTAATACTTATAAATACTTTGATAATAGATGGAAAATTACAATGTGATGTATAAAATTCTATGTCGAATTTTAATGCACACTTCTGAAGATACTACATAGAAGGTAAACCAACAACAACATCGCTGTCATGACAGTACAATATAAAAAAAACATATAGCCTACCATACAATCAGAATTAAAAACTGTGCTTAATAACTTTTCAGTCAATTCACAATTTAATTTAGGCAAGTATGTGCTTTTTTTAATGTTTATGGCAATCCCCAGCCTTCGATTTTTTTGTCAGCTGAATTAAACAAGCGCAATATTAAACATCATTGACTAACAACGGCTCTTTGTTTTGTTAGATCAGCTCGTTTCCAGCTTTTACGATATTATTATTAGTATTATTGTTTTATTATATATTATTAAGTGTTAAAATAAAATGTTTCATAGTCAAATAAGTTACTTTTAATTGTTAATTTTCGTGTTCTGAATTTTCTCTATTAAAATCTTGTGTAAATATTTGCAATAATTACGGTTTACTATGTGCGATGATGTGAATATTGATAAATGTAATTCATCACTCAGCTGGGTATTTACATCACAGATTATAGAGTTTAAATCTAGCGGTCCAAATGACCGCTTACGGCCATTCTAGTAGTGATGAATTCTGGCCCTTCTGAAGTCCAGCTGATACTTTGGTTACGGGGGATCCGTTGTGTGACAGTGGAGAGTCAGCAGCTGGATTTCTTGCCCATGGTCAGTAGTATTAGTAGGTTTATAGGCAAACAAACAAACAACAACCACCCCGACCATTATTCATTGTAGCTATTATTACATTTGTGGGAAGGTGTTACAATAAAGATTTTCACATCCCCACAAATAATCATTGCAAACGTAATAGTTATTACATGTGTAGGAAATAGCATGTTACGTTTGTAGTAGGCAGCGGCTCTGACGTTAGTGGAAAATTTATTACATTTGTGAGTTTATAACATTAAATGCTGCAGATTTGTATTACGTTTGTGAGTTTATTAACGATGTTAAATGAGATATTTGTCTCTTAATACCTTACAAAGCCTCCTGTAGGCCTGATGCGGATACTTGCTCTTACAGCCTATGCACACAGCACATCTTATTATGGACTATGATATCTCTAACATTACTCAGTAGACCTAGTGAGGGAAAATTAGCTTTATTTGTGATTAAAATATGACGATGAGGACCCAACGATTGGCCAAAAGTATATGTATATATACAGTGATACAGTGATAGAGTTATAAGACTATTTAAAAGTATATGTATATGTTATTATTAGTGTATTATGATTTTTTCATCCTTTACATCATCCTTTACTTTGAAAAAAATAATGCGTGGCCACGTTATTATCTCGTCGTGGCCACGCATTTACTATCTCATGGCCAGGAGATAGTAATGCCTGGCCACGCATTTTTTTTTTTTTTTAATTCAATGTCACCAGGGGGGCTCCGTACATTTCAGTCCGTGTATGACTCCAATATCATAACTGTGATAGCGAGCCTGTGTTTAGTATTGATGGCTGTAAACACTGAAAGCAGTGCACACCAAATACACTGCCAGCAACAACTCTGCTATGGGTTAGCACGCTGCTAACGTTAGCTGCGAAGTTGCACTAGCCTAAACACAGCTTTTACAACCACAGCTAGCGTCCTAACAATTGCAAAATATCAGCATTAAAACATCACTGGCGGAAAAAAACAGCCTTTGGAGCGAAATCTGTCTTCTTCTTTTTTTAAACTTCAACCATGTTAGCTTGTTTGGGGATAACTCACCAGAATAGTATGGTCAGAGACGTTCTTTGGTAAGGTCCAACTGTTCGGTTTCTAACCGTCTTTGCCGCACAAGTTTCTTCTTCTTCTCATGTCTTTAATGACAGTTTACTACACATTTCAGGGAGCATTACCGCCACCTACCGATCCGGATGTAGGACGAGATATAAGCCAGTGAGGAGGGTGTGCGCAGACCGGGGAGGGTGGCAATTACAATTTGTTTCTCAAAATAAGTACATTGAAAAATATAACAATTATTAAGTAAAATTACTGCTTTACTACTCTACTACTTCCTTCACCTCTACTCTAGAAAATTAAAAGTGCTCTCCTCTCCTGCCATAGTTGCACAGATTCAGTTACCCCACACTGTTCACATTTCCCTTCCGCACCTGTATAAGGTGGATAAGTACGGAAGCCCTAAACGGCCATGTATTCATATATTTTATTTCCTCCGTTTTCTCGTGATAACGAGTTAATTTCCTCAGTTTTCCCGAGATAACGGGATAATTTTCTCGAGATCTCGTGATAACGAA
>CAEMYA010000778.1:2964-14641 GCA_903131615.1 Diplodus sargus | reverse complement strand
CCAAGCACGCTAAATGTCAATATCGCTGTCAGTACACCGGCCGTCGTTGCCTGTCAATCATCCATCGACGTCCCTCCCACAACTTCCTGTTGCTCTACAACCAAACTTGCTGCTTGATAGTGATGGGAACGGCAGTTCTTTTTACTGTACTGAATCTCTAGAATCAGTTCATTAAAATGATTCGTTCAAAAGATTCGTTCACCGAATCGTTCAGTGCTCTCCAACTCCCTGAACTGATAAACAGCCAAACGATTCGTCATTCAATTCGTGATTCAGACAGGGGAATGGTGGGAAGGAACCAAAATAAGCAGTAAAAGTATTGACAGTAGAAATATCCATATGCTTATCCACCCCTATCTGTATGTATAATGTATGTCTATGAATTCTGAATGTTTATGAATTAATTAAAAAAATAAAAAATAAAATAATTCGTGATTCAGCCCTGAGGTTCACGTTCACTTACTGAGGGACGGTGCGTTCATGGACTATAGTACACAATCATTCGCGGGAGACGCAGCGCTGCTTTGAGTGGTATACATGCACTAACATTATTACACGGTGAAAGTGTCCTCTGTGCACAGTAAAATCACTTAACTTGATGCTACACAGTTGTTAGCAGCACAGCGCTAATTTTAGCAGTATGATTACTGAAGGTGAATCAGCTCCTCTGCCCTGAGTGAGTGACACAGCGCCACTTCCAGCACAGTAGGTGAACGAGATTCACGTCCTCAGCGACACGAATCATGAGTGAATCAAGTCGTTCGCGAACGACCTGCTGAGGACGTGAATCACGTTCGCGAACGTGATTCCCGTCCTGCTGAGAATCACGTTCGGCAGTTCCACTCCCGGCCGGCATGCTCGCTGCTGAGCTCAACTGAACTGAGAAAGGAATGAATCAGTTCCTGAAGTGATTCCGTTCACTTCGTTCACTCAAAAGATTCGTTCTTTCGAGGCTGTTGTGTGCGTGTGTGGTTTGTGTGTAAACTGAACACTGCCTCTGATTGGCTTACGAACTCTCACTCTATCTTAGAGAGCCAATCACCATCACTTATGCGGTTGTCCCGCCCCTCCATGCTTCCTCACCGGAGAAAAATAAAACAGCTCTGCAGCTTCTGTGGCTGAGAGCCGAGTTGGATGACAAAAGCCTCAATGAGCAGCTTTAATTTATAACGCGCCACATTTAATAGTCGGTAACGGTAACGCCGTTGTAACGATGGAAATATTAATTAGTTAGATTACCCGTTACTGAAAAAAGTTACGCCGTGAGTAACGCCGTTATTGCCAACACTGGTTATAATCATTGTATTTATTATGTGAATGCATGTTGTTCTGTTCTGCAGCAAACATTTCAAACATCAAATCATTTAGTTCAGACACTAGACTGTTCTGACCACAGCAATATGGAAGAATATTTTCATTATCCCTCTTATTTAGTCTCGTGTCTAATGTCTAGTTCATCATGCAGGCTGGATTTTGTAATTTTTTATAAATGGTTTGGTAAAAAGCGTTTATGAACATACAAACACCTTTTTAACATCAGGATTTAAAGTTTGTTCTGCTTAAAATCTGGTTAAAATGAAAACATGTAGTGATTTTGGCATTAATAACATTAATCTTTAACTCCCAGCACAACATGCTGATTGTGTGTTTTCCCAGCCACCTCCACTTCCTCTTGTTCACAGCTACAGTATTAGCAGCAGTACTGTGTAAACTTTTCCTCATGAACAATCTCCTTACAAAAGATGATTGTCACTAGATATACAAAAGGGGTTAATAAGGAAATATTTCAATAGAACTTTTAAATATATTTAACAAAACAACACAGGTTCCATTCCACCTGTTTAAATCTAGAATAAATCAAGACAAAACAATGTCAACCACTAAAAACCATTTGGCAGAACAGAGTTTGATCTCAAAGGAAACAGTTCACACATCGTACATTCAGCCTTATGTCTTATTTTTGGAATGATTAAGTATATTCAAACAATGTTTGTTTTTTTCTTTCTGTCAGAAAAGTGAGAGGTACTGGACTAACATGACTTACAATCACTGTCTCTTCACACTTTGTACATTGTTTAAGAACATAAAGATTGTAGGTTGTTTATTCCATTAGAAAATACTAAACTCACCAGTTTCGTCAATGACGACTTCATTACTATCAAGTGTGACGACATATGGTTCTCTTCTCCATCCTCTGCAGGTGTATTTGCCTCCTTGTGAGATAACTATGTTTGATTCATGAACGTTGTCGCTCTGAAGAGAAGATTTTCCAGAAGAGTCTGACGTCTGTCTGAACCACTGATATTCAAACCCAGCAGATTCCTCCACAGAACATCTCAGTGTCACGCTGCCCCCCAGTGGTATGATTGTCCTGTCTGCTCTCAGTGTGGCCGTACGTCTACCTGCTGTTTGGTTTAGAAAGACAAGGGAATAACTGTAATGGACATGTCATCAAAAATGTTTTTACATTATTACACAACTCAGTGAAAACACTTATTGTTTCAATGAACTGATGTGTTGAACAATTTTGACACCACAAACAGCTGCAAGTACAGAAAACACAAGAAAACAGAGAAAAGTTGTTCACATCAAGATGAATATTTTTCAATACTACACAAACTAAACTCATTTCTAGAGACCACTAGTAGTGAAAGGCTGATAGTACATGTACCCAGTATCTGAAATAATTAAATCAGGCCTCTCAGCCACCAGTATTCTAGAGATAAGAACTGCCTGAAATCGAGGACTGTCAGGTTTATTGATTGGTTAGTTGAGACAGATGAAAGCTTAACTTGTCATTCAGCACATAGTATTTTAAAAGAATCATGAATTACTGCAAGAAGAATCAAAACTCGACTGGATGAACACAATAAAATGCAACTGGAAGCTTAGAAAAGTTAAGAAGGGGATGTTTGATGTTTAGAGATTTTGTGACCTGTTCATTGAATTCTTGGTGCAGCATTCAAAACAATAATAATGTTTCTTCATCACAGTGAGACAGCTTCTTACCTTTCACTCTCAGCTCTCTTTCTTCAGATTCTGTCCCATCAGCAAACTTACACTTGTACCTGCCCTCATCTGACACTGGGTCAATGGTCATTTCTGCTGTTGTGGATGACTGATGGTTTGTGTCCAATCGGAGAGGTGATCCACCTTTGTAAAATGTAGCTGCCATCGTACGTTGTGAAATACGATTCTTACAGCGCAGAGTCACCAAGTCTCCTTCAAACAAAGTGTATTCAGGAACTTCCAGGACTGCATCAGCACCTATGTAACAGAGGTAGAGAGATGCTTTATTAATATGTTCAATCAAAAGGACGTATGATTTATTTGACAACATGCAATTTATCTAGCAGTGATATTACATCAATACGAAATATGTCTCTAAACTGTATCAAGAACATTCAACATTAAGGAGGTTTATTTAACTTTTTAGTTTAGTGCAACAATTATAGGTATTTTGCTTTGCAGTGAGAGGACGGTTATTTTTATGGTCGTGTTCTGTATTTGGCTTTCACAAAGAAATGATGTCTGATGGTTTGTTATGAAGACAAACGTTTATTTATTTATTCATTTATATGAATCTCTTGATGTGAACAGCTGAACTCGGCCCTTCTTTTCTCACTTCCTTTCTCTAATTGTTTTCTTGATAGTTTGTCACTTGAAGCAAATCTCCTCAGAATACAAAGTGTACTGAGCTGTGTGAGAGAGAAGCTGTCAAAGAATCACAGACTGAGTCAGTCAAGGTTTAAAGTTTCAGGATCTTAAAAAAGATTGAGTTTATGTTCAAACATCCATCAGCATCCATCATACATCAAACGAGCACAATGCAAAACATGATTATATCAACATGGCTTATAGATAAGTAATTCTGTTGCTGTTAAACTTGGTGATAGTAAGAATAACTTTACAGAGCTGCTGGATACAGTTAACAGTGATTTTATTACTCATACACAGAGACTATAGAGTAATAAAGTTTAAGGACATACAGAAATTATGGCAAAGAGCATTGAAACTGTTCTGGAGGTTTTGTAGTTTTCAAAGACTTACAACTACTTAGATTATTTAAAACACTTTCGTTTGGTTTATAATTTGTCAGCCATCTGTTTGTGAAGCATTTGGCAACTTGTGACTGTTGCAGCTCCCAGAGGTAATACCAAGAAACACAGCATGAGGCAGCAAACACACCATGTCACTGCACAACATGAGTCAGTGAGTGACAGACTGTTGGAAGAGGCTGTATTACGCAACTATAAACAGTGTTGGGCCATAAAAATACGAAGAAGAAGAATGAAATGATTATTTTTATTTCACCACTGCTTCTCATTTCTGTCCTCTTTTCTCTTTGCTCCTGACTGCAGTGAAGGAGAAGTTGTTGAGTGGTTCTTTACAAATTACTCATCTGGACTCTGGATATTGGAAGACAAGTGTCTGTTGGACATTAGATACAAAACCAAAACTGACATTTTGCACTTGATTATGAATAGTGAGGTTTATTGTTTTGTTATATTCTTTATGTTTGACCTGTGAACAAGTTGACTCTTTTGCAGTAAAACTCACAATATTTATGACTTTTTTGTATAATATTCTGCTATAATTTTGCATTGGGTTTAAATAACTTGTTCTCTTTCTAACAAAGCAGTTTGGACAGCTTTTTCTACACAGCTTCAGTGAACCAAACTAAAGCAGCTTTACAGTCACTTAATTATTCCAGTGTGAAGTCAGTGGTATCATGCAGAGCTACACTTTCCAACTAGCTTCCTTTAACAACTGAGCACTAATCCAGTCATTTCATAATGTGCACTGAGTAAAATGAAACATATATGAAAAAACACAACTGCAACAACAAGTGATCAAGAGTGATACAGTAGGAGACATATAGGACAAACATAATCAGTCAATATAGAAAAGATAACTAGTCACCTTCAGCATGTCCGTACAGGAGTGTATTCAGCACTGAAATAAAGATTCAAACTTCATTAGACCAGAATCCAATACAAAATCCAGGTGGAGTTTCATCAGTGGCAACTATTGTTTATCAATCAACAGTATCACACATTTCTGTGATGATATTCTGCTACACAGCTACAGAGGTGAGAAACACATTTAAAACTCTTCAATATATAGAGGCCCAGTAAAATAAGCAATACATGTAATTCCACAGCTATATACATAATACCTTAGATCATATACTGTACATGCATTGTCCAGGTATGTGAGCAAAAGTAACTAGTTGAGTAATATACTTAACATAATCCTCCAATCTGAACCAAGACAAATCAGCAACAAAGTTCATGTCTACACAACTACTACACTGATATAAATACTGAACATCACATAGAAAGTCACAGATGTACTCACAGAATAACCCGAGCACACCGAGCAGAGTGTGCCCCATCTTCACATCCAGCACCCACACTGTCCGCACCATCTTAGAAATGTGAGAGCAGAGTTTTTCATCAACTTCCTCGTCTGAGTGCAGTTCTCACTCTGTTCTTGCTTCCCTTTCACACAAACAACTGCAGTGGCTTTGACCACAGCATACTTTGACATGTTTACATTTCCTGTCCACTGTGAATAATGATGTTCATCTCTCTTGCAAAGGTTTGTTCCTCACCCTTATTTCACATCCAAGAAACATAAGATCATTGGATTTAACCATATTACATCACACTGACATTTCATTGTAATCTAATCTGTACATGTTATGCCGTCCAACAGTTCTTGAATCCACGGTGCCTGTATTTCAGTGAGGGTGTGAGTTGTGTGCACACACAATGCAGTCAGAAAGTATTTAGTTACATTTTCTTATTTTGCAGCATTATGCTAAAATCAATTACATTCCATTTTCCCTCATCAATCTACGCTCAGTAACTCATGATGTCAAAACAGAAAGTAGTCTTATGGTGACCCAGAATGTACAGTAGTGACCGGTGAGAGACAATGGAACAGAGAGGAGCTTTCTGTTCTCTTCATGCTCACTTCTGTTCATGAGACTATTTCTGTTTTTCTCCGAGCTCAGCCACTTCCTGTGGCTGAAGTTGTGGCAAAGCCACCTTAAAGTCAGACCATGTAAAGATTCTGTGCTGGAGGGAGGAGACACACACCTCTACAGTACTGCCTTTAAATTGTGTTGACTTGGTTGACTTCAGAATAAAGAATTTCTTAAGTTTTCAAAGTGGTGTTTTATTCAGTTAAAGAATTAAATGTTGACAAGTTAGAATAGATTATCAGTTGAGTGTCTTCAGATATTAATCCAAAAAGACCAAGTCTCTTAAAAAGACCAAGAGAGGCCTGTAGTTGAAACCAGAAGCCTAAACTAGTAGTTCCTCAGCCAGAGGGCTACAGAACAAAGAACAGGAAAAAGGTCGACCAGGTGTGAAAAACGTGACCACGTTGACCTGCCCCCAAGATGTCACCCGGTCCCCATTGGCTGTGAGCCCAGAAGCTCCGCCAGGACCACAATGACGTCACTCCCACCTTAAAAGGTCACGGAGCACCTTTTGCTCTTCGTATCCCCGGGAGCTTATGTTGTGAAGAGATTTCAGTTTCACGCAACCGCTGCCATAAGAGTACAACTCTGAGAAACGTTTTTCATTTTTACTTGAGCTAATTTCAGTTCCCTCCTCGCTGGACGAGACAGAGACTGTTTTTGTTTCACTTTCATTTTTGTTCGGATGTTCGTCATAATTGTTTTGGATCCCGAGAGGAACGCTGCACAACCCAGCCGTTTCTTCACTGCCTGCAGAAGGAAGAAAAGAATCTTCAGAAGGAACGAGACCGTCCCTTCCATTGAGTCGACCGATCGCTGTGTAACAGCCTGCAGTCAGCTGTGAGGATGCTACAACTGACCCCGTGCTCGCGCTCCCGAACGAGTTGGAGCTTCAAGTCAGTCGGGCACCCACGCTACCGCAACAAGCGGCATCCAAGTAAGAGGCTTTTGTTTGGGCAGAAACAGATAGTATATAGCGTGGTTTTCTTTGTTGTGCTTTTGTTTTGTTGTGAAAAGACCGCCGAGTCCGATTTATGCTTACCTGTACTGTGTGCTAACTGTGTTGGCTACGATCACTAGGAGCTTGTTCAGGCTAATCCAGCCTGTACAGTCTTGACGCCCTGTGTGACCACAATACGTCGTATTCGGGCTCGATCAGCGGACGATAAAAGAACCTCGATTCGCTTGTCGGCCACTGTTCGAGGGAGAGACGACCGCTGTGCACCACATGGTCGTTTGTTTGTTTCTTTGTTGTCTGCTAAGCCCCGCTTAGCTTCTTCCCTCTTTTACTAACATGCACACACACACACACACACACACACACACAGGTGTGGTGCCACAGTTTCAACTGTAATAATTTCTGATTAATTAATAATAACATTAATTAATAATCAATAATCAATAATCAATAACGATTCCCAACAAAATACTAAACTGTAGTGTCTTAGCGTGAGAACAACATACAAAGCCAGTTCTCATCAGCAGGACTGAAATTGGTTTTGAGTTCTGCTTCACACATAAAGACGGGATGTTGAGATAACAAGAAATAGACAGTGACGTCATTCACAACTTCTGCTTGTTGTTTTTTTTCTTCTGAGTCGTGGAAGGCAGGGGGACATTTTCAGCTGCGAAACAGTCAAAGAACATGAAAAGTTTAAAATAAGAGAAGTTGACAGAGTTATTATTACTTAGAGAGAACTACAACTCTTTGAGAATGAGGCTCACAGGTAACCTTGACTTGGCATCCTGGGACTTCACTACAGCCGCCCTCGTCTCAGAGGTAAAAAGGAGCACATGCATTCTGTCAGGATCAGTTAGTGTGGTTTGACGCCCCCCTGTGGTGATCTGTGGAAAAAGCTTTTATTTCACCTGCACAGTGACTGGAGTCTATCAAGTACACTGACTGACTGACTCATCAACCTGATGATGTTCATTTAAAGTAAAGTTTAAGATGTTTCACTGACCTGTCTCTGTGTTAACTTAAAGCACATCTCCTTATCATTGCTACCTGTATTACCATCCTTTAAGAAGAATAAGACTCCCTGTACAGCTCAGTGCTTCACCAGACATTGAAGACCGTGCTACACACTGATTGTCTGGAGTTTAAAGGACTGGGATGAGGGGCTTCACCTGCAGATGTTTGCCATTAGGGAAGTGGTACAGGAGTCTCTTGGGTTTGGTCCTTCAGAGTTGGTGTTTGCCCATACTGTACGTGGTCCCTTGAAGCTGTAGAGGGAGAAGTGGCTGTGTGAAGGGACGTAACACAATGTGCTGGAATATATCAGTAACTTCAGGTTGAAACTGTGTCGGGCTTGTGAGACAGCTAGTGGCAATCTTGAGGCAGCACAGGCCGGATGAACAGGTGGTGTCGCTGTCCGGTGCTGAAGCTGCCTCACCGTCTGTCAGTCTGCTGCTGGGAAAGTCTCAGAGGAGCTGTCCAGTGCTGAAGTGACGTGACGTTGATGTTGGTGATTCATAACTCGTCAAACAGCATCCATATCAAGTACATCCAGATACTTTAAGACACACTGACATTAAGGGACATGATCATTGCTACAGGGCTCTGTGGCAGTTTGGCTGTGCAGTCAACAAAGGAATTAAAAACACAACTGACAGCTTACTGCTGGAAAACAAACTGTTTATTGATGTAGAAAATATTCAATAGATTTTAAAATACGATGAATAAAAGATACTTTGAGGTGAAAAAATACCCATAATACCTCTCAGTTATCTTAAAAATGACAGAGAGAAAACATACATACTGTACATGCAATAGGAGATGTTGTTTGATAGCAGATTATTACTTCCATCAAAAGTCAGTGTTGACGTCTATCCTGGATCTAACACTTAACAAAGACACTGACTTTAAAGCTGGTACCCTGCTACACAGGCTCAAACATATTGTATCAAAGTTGCATTCAATGTTCCCTACAAAAACTCAACAAAAACAAAAGGTGACAACGTAACTGTAAAAATGAAAAGTAATGATGAAGTGAGTAAATAAAACAGGGATTCTGCTTCAGTAGTCTTGTGCTAAAAGAGACAATAATAAAATCCATATGAAGCCATTATTTTACATCATCTGCTAACAAATGAACTGTACAGAATACTGAGCATGTCTCATATTTCTACAGCAGTCTAATGAAATGCTGTCAGCTGTAATAAAAACTTTGTTCTTTACCTTTAACCTCACATATAATGGTTACCTTTTCACCTTGCATAGCCATCGCTCACCTTACATACTGACATTCTCTTTTGACCTTACATATTATTACACCTGAGAATATGTGTGAGTTATGATGTGACCTGAGCGTGAACTTGTGTCAGTAACAATCTGACGTGGGGTCAGCAGTGACCTCGGCTCATTTAAGGGAACTGTGTTGGTCCAGAATAAAGGTTCTGTTCTCAGGACACTTATCAGTTCACCGTAGGTCTTCTTCACCTAAAAAAAAAACAAAAGTATTGGGTGACTCAAGATGCTATTTGACATGTTATTCTGGCTTGTATCCATTTAATTAGCTGTGGAAGATGTCATTACAGTGTGGACGTTATACGGCAGCATTATTACCGAGAGATGATCCCGGTTTGACTTCAGAATAATATACAGTTTCATCTGCAGGAGCAGATCTTCCTATAAATTGACATGAGACATGGACATTGTCAGGGTTAACGTCTCCACTGGAGCAATTTACATTTTTACAGAATTGAGTTATGTATGAAATAAAACAAATTGTTATTAAACAATGGATATAATAAAGAATACATTACTTAAAAGAAATATGAGGCATACAAACAATAAGTAACAACAAACAGCTAAACCAAGACCAACATGTTGGATGATAACGGCTGCAGGTGGATGCAGACTTTACTGACCTTTCTTCTTCTTGCCTTTATTGTGGCTCAAGACTTGGGCATACAGCAGATTGTCGTCTGAAACAGAGGGCAGATCTTAGGATTTGTTTGCTCCACAGACGTAAACACTACGGCCCTGTAAGGCTGGATGGATGAACGGATGGATTGACAGGTAGAATAATAATCAAATACATTTTGGATCCTCCTGTGTTAATTTCATGACAATACAGCAGCGTCTGATGTTTAAATGAAAATCTAAATATTTCCAAATGAGATCTCAACACAACACTCAGCTGCTGTGTCTTTTGTTGATCTTGTTGTTGTTTACATATTTTAAATAAATTGCAGAAAATATAAATTAACAATCACATTCTGTCTATGAAAAAGTCAAACTTGAAAAAACCCAGAAGTGTGAAAGGACAGAGAAATGTGTGAGATTTACAACTCTGGTGACACCTAGTGGTAGTTTTTAATACCCAAGGTGACAAAGATCAACAACAAATAACAACAAATAATCACCTCCAGTAGAATGAATCACAACATTTCAAACCAAACTTTGAACGTGACTGTTGTAACTGACTGTACCTGCAGCTCCTGTCCTCACATCAGAGAAAACTGATCTCTCCTCTGGTGTTTGTTGCTTCCCTGTGAAGACAATCACATGAATCCATACAGAAAAAATATAAATCAACACTAAATAAATAAACACTAAATATACTTCTATTTACTTCCTGTATTCAGAGTACTCACCCTTCTTCCCAAAGTGTTTAAGTTCAAGTAAAGAATATGTGACGTCCTGAGATCCACCTGCAACTGAAATGTATTTGGGATTTTATATCGATCCCTTGGAATCAATTCTCTTAAATCATGCAGTGGTTGTATTTCTAACGTAGTGTTCATGTTAATAAAAGGTATAAACTGTACAATTTTCAGTGTCTTCAGAATGTTTGATTGCTTCATACAGACAGACATCATCTACAGAGTAAAGATAAAAAAGACTCAGTCAGAGTCATCTTTTTAATTGTACGCTATTAGAAAATGGCATATATATAAATCTTATGTATATAAGATGTTTTCAATGTTTACCATGTTGAGGCGAGGCGTTTGTGTTGCACTGAGCCTCATTCTGATCTGTGTTGGAGCTCTCAGACTGGATCGGCCTAAAACATGAAGCAAATACAAAACATCTCTCTATAAAAGCAAGGAACTTTCTGTCTGTCTGTCTGTGTGTATGTGTGTGTGTGTGTGTGTGTGTGTGTGTGTGTGTGTGTGTGTGAAATATCTCTGCGGATCAGTATCAG
This sequence comes from Diplodus sargus, assembly GCA_903131615.1. Classification (NCBI taxonomy): domain Eukaryota; kingdom Metazoa; phylum Chordata; class Actinopteri; order Spariformes; family Sparidae; genus Diplodus; species Diplodus sargus. The sequence goes on along the minus strand of CAEMYA010000778.1, from coordinate 3,496 downwards.
ACTGACCTGAGAGTTTCAACATGGCTGCTGCTTGGTTCAAGGGTCTGCCATGCGGATTTTTTTGGATTACAATGACACCTTTAATGAATTATTTCATAAATGCTTTATACATTCTGGAGCATAGTCTATCGGAGCCCCCACAGTGACATGCGCATTAGAGCCAGTCACTGCAGAGCTCAGGACTACCACACGCATAAAGAAACAAGCGGATGTATAACTGCGGCAGCGCGAGCTGGACCGGGAGTTAGACGGCAGTTCGGTCCCGTTCTGTTCTGTGCATCTAAACTGACTGTTGTGGATTAATGAGACTAAACGAGACTGGACCGTGTTTGTTCGGGTCTGAGGAGAGCGGATTTATACCTGCAGTGGCGCGCGCTGGACCGGGATTTTGCCGTCGGTTCAGTCACGTTCTGTTCTGTGCATGATCTAAACTGACTGTTGTGGATTATTGAGACTAAACGAGACCAGACCGGTCTGTTCGGGTCTGAGGAGATGCGGAGACGCGCGGACAACAAAGTGGAATCAGAATCTG
>CAEMYA010000776.1:71531-95282 GCA_903131615.1 Diplodus sargus | reverse complement strand
GCTGTTTTCACTGTCAGAAAGGTCTTTACTGTCATTGTACAGGGACAGAAGCTACGCTCGTTCATACCCACACAGTAATACAAAAAAACACTGAACATTTACAGCCTGCGCACACTTAGCCTCGCTTTCAATAAAACACACGCACGCATTCTATAACTGAGATCAGTAAAATGTGAAAACAATATCGACATCATTCAAAAATGAAAAAAGACAGTTGTTGCTTCAGTTTATTTATTTCTTAAATGGATGAGGGTTAATATGTAAAAGTTGCAAAATGTTGAGCTTTCAGAAATTAAAACACTAAGGGCTTAACATAATATCGATCATAACAGTGATGGTTTCTTTGAATTCTTCATAGCCTTGCATAATAAGAATCTGCTCATCTTGAGTAAAATATATGGCCCGGGATCGATCCATTTTTGCACAGAAGTAGAATAATATGACGTCAAACACCCCCTTTTATGTGAACGCGCGCTGAGCACAAAGCAGAGAGTCGGACTTAACAAACTAAGTTGATAACCACCGTCGCAGAACCGTTTAACTCTGTTTGGGGACTTGGGGCTTTGTTGAGCTGCATCTTGAGCACAAAGCCTGGCTATGTTAAGCCCCCTTCGCAGAACAGGCCTCTGGTGCATTACTGCTTAAGCTCAGATTCAGAAAAAAACAATATTGGGGGATAAAACATGTCAAGAGACCAATAATGAGACATTCAGTGGTGGATCAAAGTACAATATCAAAAAGAAAACCACTTGTTTTTCTCAGATTATTTACACAGTTTTATGTGCTATTTTTACCTCAACAGCCTGCTCCACAGGTCACTGTCCTTGTTGTTTAAACTGCCTCTGAAAAAGAATGGAGAGCAAATAGTGACAGATCATAATAGCCTATTTTAAGCTGGAAGAGATTCGTAGTCAGTCAAATACGCATGCATATCCCTCCCATCGATATGACTACCAAATGAAAGCACATGATTTGAGCTTTCCAAAGATATGTTACCTCTCTGTGAGGCAAAGCTTCGTGGAGAAAAACGGCTTTGTAATGACTTAATTGCTGCAGCTGGAGGCTAACGTTAGCTTACTTTAGCTTTGACTTTCGCTAATTCGCGGCGAAAAGACCGCGTATTCTCGGTCAAATAACTCACACAATATGCCTCCTAGCGACATGTCAAGACGAATAGATGAAAACATGATTTGAGCTTTCCAAAGATATGTTACTTCTCTGTGAGGCAAAGCTTTGTGGAGAAAAACAGCTTTGTAATATCTTAGTTGCTGCAGCTGGAGGCTAACGTTAGCTTACTTTAACTTTAGCTAAATCGCGGCGAAAACACCGCGTATTCTCGGTCAAATAACTCACACACTATGCCTCCTAACGACACGTGGAGACAAATAGACGAAAACACATGATTTCAGCTTTCCAAAGATATATGTTACTTCTCTGTGAGGCAAAGCTTTGCGGAGAAAAACGGCTTTGAAATGACTTAACAGCCAAAAAAGTGGGGCATAAAGTGACGTTACCTTGATCGAAAAAATCGTTCATTTACTAACATTAACCCACACAACTAATATAAGATGTGACAAGCTGTCTAATATGTCATGATGTTAACCTTACCTTTGAGCTCTTCTATCTACGGAGCCTCCCTGGAGACATTGAATAAAAAAAAAAAAAAATGCGTGGCCACGTATTACTATCTCGTGGCCACGAGATAATAACGCGTGACCACGAGATAGTAATGCGTTATTATTATTTTTTTTTTAATTCAATGTCACCAGGGGCCTCCGTATCTATCGTATGTGTCGGGTCATAACATTATCCACCATGGATGTATAAAGAGAACAGTATCCTATCCACCGGTATGCACCTGTCAACTCTTCTTGGTCCCACAATGCAACGCGGTTCAAGCGCGATTCAAATTTTACAGTAATTTGTTGTGTTACCACAGAGGATGGTTTGAATACAGTATTTTACTGTGAAATAATTCACTAAAATGTTGTTAAATCCTGGTATCAGTTTTTTTCACAGTAATTTACTTGATCTCAGAAAATTCAAAATTACAGTATTATATTGTGATTATTACAGTTAAAGCCTGTAAAGTGATAATACAGTAAAATGTTGTAAACAGAAACGAAGAGTAAAAGTTTCAAGAGTTTCAAAAGTTAGGAGCAAGAGAGCAATAGAAGCGAGAGTCTGCCCTTTTATTCTTTTAGTCTGATGGCGGAACCGAAGGGCGGGCTAACAGCGTCACTTCCTCTAGCGACGTCACAGTTTATCTCACGGAGCTTATTAAACTATTCTTATCGATTTGAAAGTTTTGAGATTGCGATTCACCATTTACATGATTTAACATGGCATAACCGAAATCACGAGATAGACAACAAGAAAGTAAACTTGTTAAAATATATCAAACACACAGAGACATATGCAGCAGCAGCAGCACTGATGGCTTATACATATTTCGTAGAGTGCTAGCTTAATCCTTAATACAAAAATATATGTAAGCGGTAGATAATTATATATTATAGACATGAATTATAACTTAAGTTTTTTTTTAGAAAGTTCCCTTCCAACTATACCAGAACTTGCCAAAAGGTGGCACTGTGGTTCCACCAAACATTCAGACACATTAAACCAGAATTTGTCATTTGGGTTAATTGAGAAAATTGGAAGACATCAAATTTACGACCTTCTCATGCTGGTTAAGAATATGTTATTTTGGAAAAGATGAAATCCTATTTTGATTCTCGTCCAGGATTAACTTGAAATCAGTTCTGGAGTGAATGGTGACTCCATTCGTGAGTACAGCAGACAGGCTCTTCCTGCAGACAGTTTTATGGCTATACCAAATGGTTTCATCTTCTTGCCGGGGCAAAAGGTGACAAAGGGGGGCCTTCTAGGCCCTTCTGATGGGGGAGCAGGGCAGTGGGTCAAAGTTGAATCATACTGGCCTTTGGATAGAAACTAGACAAATTGCATTTCCTGCGAAAATACAGTGTGAATACTAAAGGCTAAAGCGAAATCTGCTTAATGTACTGCCGAAAAGCTGCAAAAGCTGAAAGCTGAAATGCCAGAAAAGCTGAAAGGGCTGAAAAGCTGAAAGGGCTGAAGAGCTGACTAAGTTGAAAAGTTAAAGGCTGAAAGAGCTTAAAAAGTTGAACATAGTGATAGCTGAACAGTTTCTGGAGCTGAACATGAAGTTGAATGTATGAAAAAGCTGAAAAGGCTGAAAAGCTGAAAAGGCTGACAAGTTAAAGGCCAAAGGAGTTTAAAAAGTTGAACATTTTAATTGCTGAACATGAAGTTGAATGTTTTAAAGAGCTGAAAAGGCAGAAAGGTGAATAGGTGAAGCTGAAAAGGTGAAAAGTTGTAGAGTAAGAGGGCTGGAAGGGGTTAAAATGCTGAAAAATCCTAAAAGCTTGAAAAGGTGAAGGCTGAAAGAGCTTAAAAGTGTGAAAAAAGGATGAAAAGGATCAGAAAGGATGGAAAGCTATAGAATGAGAGGGCTGAAAAAAGCTAAAACAGGTGACAAAAGGATGAAAATGTAAAACAGTTAAAAGGTGAAAGAGCTTAAAAAGGTGAAAAAAGGATGAAAAGGTGAATAGCTGTAGCGTAAGATAGTAGAACAAGTTTAAAAAGGATGACGTAAGAGAGCCGAAAAAGCTTAAAAGGGTGAAAAAGGATGAAAAGCTGTAGAGTGAGAGGGCCGTAAAAGGTAAAACAGGGTGAAAAAATGATGAACATGTAAAAAATTGGGCTAAAAGAGCTCAGTAAGGTGAAATAAAGCTGGGCTGGAAGAGGTTAAAATGGTGAAAAAAGGCTAAAAAGGTGAAAGGTTAAAGGCTGAAAGAGCTTAAAAGGATGAAAAAAGCATGAAAAAGGATGGAAAAGGATGAAAAGTTGTAGAGTGAGAGGGCTGAAGAAGCTAACACACGTGAAAAAAGGATGAAAATGTACAAAAGTTAAGGATGAAAGAGCTTAGAATGGCTGCACATACCTGGAGCACTGATCCAAATCAGGTGTGCTCTTGCTTGGTTGAAATGAAAACCTGGAGGCACAGTGGCCCTTTCCTGCATCAGTTTGACACCACTGGTCTGTGTAAAGTAAAAGATATGGGATCCAAATCCAAAGCTCACGCAATACACACGCTGGAGAAGAAACAGAGACAGAGATGAAGGGATCCCATAAGAATGAATGGTAAAACGCCTCCTAAACCCCTGCGATTTTAGAAAAAACTGTAATGGTTATGGCCAAAATATTTATATGGTGAGTGAGAGGAGACATGGCTGAACTCGCTCATGTCGTTTTTATTTCTGTCGAGTCAGAAATGAGGGCACAGGAGCGAGAGACAAATCAGGTACCGTCTGCGATCCTCCAGAAATTTAGCCTCAAAATTAACATTGTGGCTTATGGACCAGGTGGTCAAGTTCGTGTCGCTCTGGGGCTTCTAAATCTAAAACTGTAAGTCCCACATCTGAAATAAGACCACCACCTGACACGATTTCCTACATTTTTATGCATATATTGTCTATGTCAAGTAAAAGGTGAGGGATCAAAATCAAGCTGAAGACAATTTTGTCTCCCATTCTGCGAGCGGCCTCATACTCTGGCGATGATGTCACGCACTCTAGCCGACGCAATACACACCCATTATAAAATCAGAAGAGGAGCTAAAAGTTCTTAAAACTAAAACTGCGACATTTTCAAAACCGTACAAGATTTTAAAAAAACTGAATACAGGGTCAATAGTTCATGGTCCGCTGACTCGTTTAAAGTTGGAATGGTGTCTCCAGCTCAAGGTATGAGGGATAAGTAGAGGTTGAAAGGCGATGAGTTTTGCAGAGGATTTTAAGATTTTCCCATTTGCGTCAATGTTATTTTTTTTTTTTAAAAAGCTGAATTTATGAAAGAGCTGAAAGGTTGAAAAAGCTGAACATTTTGATAGCTGAACGGTTCCAATAGCTGAAGGCATGCTGAAGTTATAGCAGAATGAAATTTGAAAAATTCCCCATAAGGATGAATGGGAAAATTTTTGCATAAAAAGCTTAATATTTCCATAAGTATAAAAGGTAGAAATAAGAAAAATAGACCCGCTCATGTCCTAAACAAGCTGAACATTGCCTTCAGCATTCACACTAATTAGTAAAGTTGTTGTTCGTACATTACTCGGTGCCACAACCGTAAATTCAAGGGTAATTAGTGTGAATGCTGAAGGCATTCACACTCTTGTTCTTCTGGAATTTATTAAAGAGCTAAAACTCTCATCAGCTTGATTTTGGTCCCAAATCTTTTACTTGACACAGACAATATATGCATAGAAATGTAGGAAATCTTGTCGGCTTTCAGCTGATGGTCTCATTTCAGATATAGGACTTACGGTTTTGGATTTAGCAGCCCAAGAACAACAAGAGGTCAAAATATAGCCCCATAAGCCGCAATGTTAATTTTGAGCCTAATTTTCTGTCCGAGAGCAGACGGTACCTGATATGTCTCTCGCTCCTGTGCCCTCATTTCTCACTCGACAGAAATAAAAACGACATGAGAGCATTCAGCCATGTCTCCTCTCACTCAGCATATACATATTTTGGCCATAACCATTACAGTTTTTTTTAAAATCGCAGGAATTTGGGAGGTGTTTCCCCATTCATCCTTATGGGATCCCTTCATCTCTGTCTCTTATACTTCTCCTGCGTGTGTATCTCAACAATGCGTGTGTATTGCGTGAGCTAGAGTGTGTGACATAATCACTTGATTGAGAGCAGCTGGAACACTGGAGAAGAATTCTCTTTAGCTCAGGGGTTCTCAACCTTTTGCAAGCTGGACCCCCCCAAGGCTGGTTAACTGCAGTTGCCCCCCCCCCCAGGAACAAGGGAAAAAAAGAGGTGTCCAGAATTGCCACAGGCCCTGTTTTTTGTGAATGAAATAGCTGGGGGCGGGTCGGTAAGGTAACGCTGAGTGGCCTTGACGCCTGTCAGTCATGGTGAGGCGCATCTCGTCACCTCTCCTCTCCGCTGTGTTTACAGACAGAGAAACGTCTAGCAGCTGCTTCTCCCGAGTTTTCCTCTGCATATCTTACGACAGAAAGTTTGAATTTCAAGTCGTACTTTTTATTTTTTTGCTGCACCGGAGCCATGGCGATCATCAGTGTCATATTGACTGACAGAAAGCAAGAACAATATGTGAACAAGGCGAAGATGAAAAACGTGCAGTGTCAGTGGTCACGTCTTCTTCCTTGATTTAAAATAAATAAATAAATTAGACTCAGCATTTATTTGGAACCGGCGGTTATTTATCAAAATATACACCTGCACCCAGCGTTAAAAGGAGATCCTACGGTTATTTAATACCTGTCTATTATTTGGTAATATACGGTACATTTAAACCCCGCTCTGTAAGCCAGGGCGGGAACGGCAGCGGCCATGCGCATCGACGATTCACTTGCAGCCTGGACGCGGAGTGGTGTGTGCCTCCTCTCTGCTCTGACTGCAGGCTGGGTCTGCTGCGCGAGGCTACTGAGAGACTGACCGCCTGTGAGTGCTTTTGGATGTGGGAGGGACTCACGGAAGCACCCGCTGCTCGTTGAGCACAGTGCCTGCAGAGTGATACGTGCTTTCAAGTCAGAGTCTCCAAACACCACAAAAGTATCCAATAACACCAGTAAAAGTCGCCAGAAGGATGATTTGTTTGTGTGCTCTGTAAGCCAGGGCGGGAACGGCGGCGGCCATGCGCATCCGCGATTCACTTGCAGCCTGGACGCGGAGTGGTGTGTGTCTCCTCTCTGCTCTGACTGCAGGCTGGGTCTGCTGCGCGAGGCTACTGAGAGACTGACCGCCTGTGAGTGCTTTTGGATGTGGGAGGGACTCACGGAAGCACCCGCTGCTCGTTGAGCACAGTGACTGCAGAGTGATACGTGCTTTCAAGTCAGAGTCTCCAAACACCACAAAAGTCTCCAATAACACCAGTAAAAGACGCCAGAAGGATGATTTGTTTGTGTGTTATAATCAGAGTCCAACCACTTGCATTTCTACATGGGGGGAAGTTTCGTGATTTATTTATTTTTTTTCTGATTTTTTTTTTCCCTCCCATCCTGAAGCCTACTCGCGCCCCCCCGGGAGAGTGTCCGCGCCCCCCCAGGGGGGCGGGCCCCACCGGTTGAGAACCACACTGCTTTAGCTGGATTTGGATCCCACATCTTTTACTTTACACAGACCAGTGGTGTCAAACTGATCCAGGAAAGGGCCACTGTGGCTGCAGGTTTTTATTCCAACCAAGCAAGAGCACACCTGATTTAGATCAGATGTGCTCTTGCTTGGGGTTCCTCCTGCTCCAGCATATGTGCAGCCATTTTAAGCTCTTTCACCCTTAACTTTTGTACATTTTCATCCTTTTTTCACCTGTTTTAGCTTCTTCAGCCCTCTCACTCTACAGCTTTTCATCCTTTTCCATCCTTTTTATGCTTTTTTCACCCTTTTAAACTCTTTCAGCCTTTAACTTTTCAACTTTTTAGCCCTTTTTTTTTTTACCATTTTAACCTCTTCCAGCCCTCTTACTCTATAGCTTTTGATCCTTTTTCACCTTTTGAAGCTTTGTCAGCCCTCTTACTTCATCCTTTTTAACCTTTTTAACCTTGTCCAGCCCTCGTAGTCTGCAGCTTTTCATCCTTTTTTCACCCTTTTAAGCTTTTTCGGCCCTCTTACTCTAAGCTTTTCATCCTTTTTTCACCATTTTAACCTCTTCCAGCCCTCTTACTTTACAACTTTATTTCACCTTATTGAGCTCTTTCAACCCTCTTTTTTACATGTTCATCATTTTTTCACCTGTTTTAGCTTTTTCGGCCCTCTCACTTTACAGCTTTCCATCCTTTTCCATCCTTTTCATCCTTTTTTCACCCTTTTAAGCTCTTTCAGCCTTCACCTTTTCAAGTTGTTAGCCCTTTTTCACCATTTTAACCAGCTCTCTTACTCTACAACTTTTCACCTTTTCAGCTTTTTAAAAAATATTTTAACCTCTTCCAGCCCTCTTACTTACAGCTTTTTATCCTTTTCAGATATTCACCTTTCTGCCTTTTCAGCAATTAAAATGTTCAACTTTTTCAACTCCTTTAGCCTTTAACTTTTCTGCCTTTTCAGCTTTTCTGCCTTTTCAGCTTTTCAGCCTTTTCAGTTTTTCCAGCCTTTTCAGCTTTTTCATACATTCAGCTTCATGTTCAGCTCCAGAAACTGTTCAGCTAGCAACATGTTCAACTTTTTAAGCTCTTTCAGCCTTTAACTTTGCAACTTTTTCAGCTTTTCAGCCCTTTCAGCTTTTCTGGCATTTCAGCTTTTTCAGCTTTTCGGCAGTACATTCAGCAGATTTCGCTTCAGCATTCACACTGTATTTTCGCAGGAAATTTCTTGTTCTTCTGGAATGTATTTGTTATTCTTCCGTACGTTTTTTGGCACCTACCTCCTCCTACAAATCTTGACCGATTCAAGCCATTCAAATATCAAAATGTTCAGCTTGTTTAGGACATGATGGCGTCTATTTTTCTTATTTCTACCTTTTATACTTTTGGAAATATTCAGCTTTTTCTGCCAAATTTTCCCATTCATCCTTATGGGGATTTTTTCAAATTTCTTTCTGCTATAACTTCAGCATACTTTCAGCTATTCAAATCATTCAAACATTAAAATGTTCAACTTTTTCAGCTCTTTCAACCTTCCACTTTTCAACTTTTCAACTTTTTCAATAATTCAGCTTTTTCCCAAAACTGTTTAACATTGATTCAAATGGGAAAAGCTTCAAATCCTCTTCAAAACTCATCACCTTTCAACCTCATCTTCTACCTCATATGTTGAGCGAGAGACACCATTCAAACTTTAAACCAGTCTCAAGACCTTGAACTATTGCAGATGTATTCAGTTTTAAAAAATCTTGTACGGTTTTGAAATGGTCGCAGTTTTAGTTTTAAGAACATTTAGCTCCTCTTCTGATTTTATAAGTGGTGTGTATTGCGTCGGCTAGAGTGTGTGACATCATCGCTTGAGTGGGGAGCCGTTCGAAGAATGGGAGCCAAAACTGTCTTCGGCTTGATTTTGATCCCATACCTTTTGCTTGACATAGACAATATATGCATAGAAATGTAGAAAATCTTGTGGGTTTCAGCTGATGGTCTCATTTCACATGTACGACTTACAGTTTTTGATGTGGAAGCCCTGGAGCGACATGAAGTTCAAGTATCGTTACATTACATTTTTTTCTAAAATCGCAGGGGTTTGGCAGGCGTTTTCCCATTCATTCTTATGGGATCCCTTCATCTCTGTCTCTGTTACTTCTCCAGCGTGTGTATTGCACTATTGCACACCTGATATGGATCAGGTGTGCTCTTGCTTGGGGTTGCTCCTGCTCCAGCGTATGTGCAGCCATTTTAAGCTCTTTCACCCTTAACTTTTGTACATTTTCATCCTTTTTTCACCTGTTTTAGCCTCTTCAGCCCTCTCACTCTACAGCTTTTCATCCTTTTCCATCATTTTCATGCTTTCCCCCCCCCCCCCCTTTTGGTGATAACCATCACAGTTTTTTCAAAAATTGCAGGAGTTTGGGAGGCGTTTTCCCATTCATTCCTTATGGTGGACATTTTCATCTCTGTCTCTGGTCCTGCTGCAGCATGTCTGTAGCCATTTTAAGCTCTTTCTGCCTTTAACTTTTCACCTTTAAGCCTTTTTTCACCTTTTTAATCTCTTTCTGCCCCCAAACCCTGCAACTTTTCGGCCGTTTTCAGTCATTTTTCACCTTTTTAAGCTCTTTCTGCCTTTCACTTTCCACCTTTTTACTATTTTTTCACCTTTTTAAGCTTTTTCTGTCCTCTTACTCTGCAAGTTTTCTGCCTTTTCAGTCTTTTTTCATCTTTTTAAGCTCTGTCAACCCTGTTACTCTACAACTTTTCTGCCTTTTCAGTTTTTTTCACCTTTTTTTTTAGCTCTTTCAAACCTCTTACTCGACAGCTTTTTAGCCTTTTCAGATATTCATCTTTCTGCCTTTTCAACTCCTTCAAACATGCAGCTTCATGTTCAGCTATGAAAATGTTCAACTTTTTAAACTCTTTCAGCTCTTGTAAACTTTTCTGCCTCTTCATCTTTTCAAAATATTCATCTTTCTGCCTTTTCAACTCCTTTATACATTCAGATTCGTGTTCAGCCACAGAAACTGCTCAGGTATCAACATGTTCAACTTCTTAAGCTCTTTCGGCCTTGAGCTTTTCAACTTTTCAGCTTTTCGACTTTTTCAGCTTGTCGGCAGTACATTCAGCAGATTTCATTTCAGACTTCAGCATTCACACTGTATTTTCGCAGGAAATGCAATTTTTCTAGTTAAAGTTATTATTCCTGCTTCGGTACGTTTTTTGGCACCAATCTCCTCCTACAAATATTGAGCTCTAGAAACAATTCAAGTATCAAAATGTTCAGCTTGTTTAGGACGTGAGCGGGTCTATTTTTCTTATTTCTACCTTTTATACTTATGGAAATATTAAGCTTTTTATTCAAAATTTTTCCCATTCATCTTTATCGGGAATTTTACAAATTTCATTCTGCTATAACTTCAGCATGCCTTCAGCTATTGGAACAGTTCAGCTATCAAAATGTTCAGCGTTTTAAGCTCTTTCAGCCTTCAGCTTTTCAGCCTTAAAATCCTCTGCAAAACTCATCGCCTTTCAACCTCTACTTATCCCTCATACCTTGAGCTGGAGACGCCATTCCAACTTTAAACGAGTCAGCGGACCATGAACTATTGACCCTGTATTCAGTTTTTTTAAAATCTTGTACGGTTTTGAAAATGTCGCAGTTTTAGTTTTAAGAACTTTTAGCTCCTCTTCTGATTTTATAATGGGTGTGTATTGCGTCAGCTAGAGTGCGTGACATCATCGCCAGAGTGTGAGGCTGCTCGCAGAATGGGAGACAAAATTGTCTTCAGCTTGATTTTGATCCCTCACCTTTTACTTGACATAGACAATATATGCATAAAAATGTAGGAAATCGTGTTGGGTGTCAGGTGGTGGTCTTATTTCAGATGTGGGACTTGCGGTTTTCGATTTAGAAGCCCCAGAGCGACACGAACTTGACCACCTGGTCCATAAGCCACAATGTTAATTTTGAGGCTAAATTTCTGGAGGATTGCAGACGGTACCTGATTTGTCTCTCGCTCCTGTGCCCTCATTTCTCACTTGACAGAAATAAAAACAACATGAGCGAGTTCAGCCATGTCAATATTTTGGCCATAACCATTACAGTTTTTTCTAAAATCGCAGGGGTTTGGGAGGCGTTTTACCATTCATTCTTATGGGATCCCTTCATCTTTGTCTCTGTTACTTCTCCTGCGTGTGTATCTTAACAATGCGTGTGTATTGCGCGAGCTAGAGTGTGTGACATCATCAGTTGATTGAGAGCAGCTGGAACACTGGAGAAAGGATTCTCTTCAGCTGGATTTGGATCCCACATCTTTTACTTTACACAGACCAGTGGTGTCAAACTGATGCAGGAAAGGGCCACTGTGGCTGCAGGTTTTCATTTCAACCAAGCAGGAGCACACCTGATTTGGATCAGGTGTGCTCCTGCTCTAGGTATGTGCAGCCATTCTAATCTCTTTCACCCTTAACTTTTGTACATTTTCATCCTTTTTTCACGTGTGTTAGCTTCTTCAGCCCTCTCACTCTACAACTTTTCATCCTTTTCCATCCTTTTCATGCTTTTATCATCCTTTTAAGCGCTTTCAGCCTTTAACCTTTCACCTTTTTAGCCTTTTTTCAACATTTTAACCTCTTCCAGCCCTCTTACTCTACAGCTTAATTTCACCTTATTGAGCTCTTTTAGCCCAATTTTTTACATGTTCATCATTTTTTCACCTGTTTTACCTTTTACGGCCCTCTCACTCTACAGCTTTTCATCCTTTTTCACCTTTTTAAGCTTTTTCGGCTCTCTTACTTCATCCTTTTTAAACTTGTTCTACTATCTTACGCTACAGCTATTCACTTTTTCATCCTTTTTTCACCTGTGTTAGCTTTTTTCGGCCCTCTCATTCTATAGCTTTCCATCCTTTCCGATCCTTTTCATCCTTTTTTCACACTTTTAAGCTCTTTCAGCCTTCACCTTTTCAAGTTTTTAGGATTTTTCACCATTTTAACCCCTTCCAGCTCCATTACTCTACAACTTTTCACCTTTTCAGCTTTTTAAAAAATCTTTTTAACCTCTTCCAGCACTCTTACTCTATAGCTTTTATCCTTTTCAGATATTCACCTTTCTGCCTTTTCAGCTCTTTCAAACATTCTACTTCATGTTCAGCAATTAAAATGTTCAACTTTTTCAACTCCTTTGGCCTTTAACTTTTCAGCCTTTTCAGCTTTTCTGCCTTTTCAGCTTTTCAGCCTTTTCAGCTTTTCCAGCCTTTTCAGCTTTTTCATACATTGAATTTCCTGTTCAGCTCCAGAAACTGTTCAGCTAGCAACATGTTCAACTTTTTAAGCTCTTTCAGCCTTTAACTTTTCAACTTAGTCAGCTCTTCAGCCCTTTCAGCTTTTCTGACATTTCAGCTTTCAGCTTTTTCAGCTTTTCGGCAGTACATTCAGCAGATTTCGCTTTAGCCTTTAGCATTCACACTGTATTTTCGCAGGAAATGCAATTTGTCTAGTTGAGCTCTAGTGTTTTTTTCTGAGCAACATGGCAGGGTGTCAATGATTAGAGACACACCTTCTCTGGTACCTTCTCCTTCCTGCGCTCTGGGGGGTTTATCTTCATTTTTCTTTTCGCTGACGTTACAGTCCTTCATGAGTGATGTAGTCATTTGCATCAGAGGCTCTCAAGCTTTGACAGAACACTTAAGTTTTCAAAGCTGCCAAAAACTGTTTTGGGGTGGGTAAAACGTTCTCTTATCTCCCCCAGTTCGTTTCTGTGGCTCTGTAATTATCGGATTATGTTCTCTGGCACGCAGTGAGTTTACGGTCAAACTTTCCTGTGAATCAGACTCTGCTGCCTTTTCCTTTTTCTGTTCTCTTCTCTCTTTTTTTTCTCCCCACCTGTCAACACTTGTTGCTTTTTTTAAGCCTTACCCTTCATATTTTTTTTTCACTGATCTCTCTCTGTAAGATCTCTGCGTTGTATCATCTGTTTAATCATTCAGTTTCATTAGTTTTCTCTTCCCTCTACTGTTCTTTCATTCCATATACCACTGATTCAGAAAATATTGATCCCCACTTCTCCTTCTCTCTCCACTCTCCATCCCTCCATCTCTCCCCACAGGATGTTCAGATAGTGAGCACGGACGAGAACCAGGTCTTCCTCGCCCTTCAGGAATGGTACCAGTCAGACACGTACAACCTGTATCAGTCAGACCCCCAGGGTGTCTACTACTCCATTGTCCTGGAAAATGTTCGCAGCACCAAGCAGCCGGAGGAGAGAGTCCTCGTCGACATACTAGAGGTGAGATGGGGGTGGTTGAGGGACATTGCTTATAGCCATGTGCAAAGGCCCCTCAGAGTAGTTTTCCACAAATTTTAAGTTTCAAAGTACACGAATGTTCTATGCGAGTTGACCTCTTGGGACTCTTTATCTTGACACATATTTACTTCAGAGCAACAAATCAGTGTCAAGTACTGGGTCCACACATGAATGTAGCCACATTCAGAAATGAAACCATGTAACCATATTTAATGGATAAAGCAGGCATTATTTTTTTGTTGTTTTGTTTTATTGCTGTAGATGGCTGTATTACAGATGACCATGCTATCTCACATTGCTTTGAAACTGGTTAAGTCAGTGGTGTCCAAACTAAAACGCCATTTTGAACTGGCCCGTCGCAAATTCTGAAAATATAATGGCATATGGCCCACACATGAAATTCGTGCTTGACTGTGTTGTACTTCTTAGTTTTAACACCAGGGGGAGCTACTATCTTGAACAAGACAGCCTCTCCACAAAACAAGAGCAGTCAAAGAAAAACTTTGCAACAAGTGACCCAAAAATGGCAGAACCAAAGAAACGCAAATAGCAAGTGAGTGGAGGAGATTTCAGACACGGTGGGAAACTGAATATTTCTTCAGTGAAGTCAAGGGGAAGTGTGTCTGTTTGATTTGCAATGAAACAGTTGCAGTGATTAAAGACTGTAATGTATAACAACACTATGAAACCAAGCATCCAAACCGCACGTCCTACTACGGTGCTGAGAGAGAACAGAAAGTTAAGCAAATGACAGCTAGCCTGCTAGCTCAACAGCAGTATTTTTTTTCCATGCTAACAAAACACAAGAAAATGCCAGAATAGCCAGTTATGAGGTAGCTCAACTCAATGCCCAACACGGGAAACCTTTCTCAGATGGTGACTTCATAAAACAGTGCCTCACTAAAGTTGCAAGAATAATCAATCAATCAATCGATAAATCAATCAAAGCTTTATTGTCATTTTGTTGTACCAACAAAGCAGCACAACAAAATGAGATTACGTTTCTCCAGGATCAATAACAGAAGATCATAAATAACATGATCATTTAAACTAAAACTATGACTATGGGGTCGTGAAGTGCATCAGTGCACATGCTCCAGATCAGCAGTTCATCAATCCAGCAGCTTGTGGAAGGAAGCTGTTGATAAGTCTGTTAGTTCGACCTTTATGACTCCGGAACAGTTTTCCTGATGGCAGCAGTTCAAAGAATGTGTGGAGAGGGTGGGAGGCGTCCCTGATGATGTTCAGTCCCCTGCTCCAGCAGCGGCTTTGGAAGAGTTCTTGGACAGAGGGGAGGGAAACTCCGATGACCCTCTCAGCTCCTCTCACTATTCTCTGCAGGTCTCTCCACCACTCTCCACCACACCACTGTAGAAAGTCCTGAGGATGCTGATGGGTAGAGAGGCTTGTTTCAGCTTGCTCAGGACATACAGTCTCTGCTTGGCCCATTTCGTGATCCCTGAGGTGTTTCTATTTCAGCTTGCATCCTGTGAAATCTGCACTCCAAGGAACTTGATGTTCTCCACTCTCTCCACTGTGCAGCCACTGATGCTGAGAGGAGCGTGCTCATGCTGTGACCTCTGGAAATTGATGATCATCTCCATTGTTTTGTCCACATTGAGCACCAGATTATTTACTCTGCACCAACCCTCTAGGTGTTTAACTTCTTCCCTGTACATTGATTTCTCATTTCTATGAATGAATCCCACCACTGTGGTGTCATCCGCGAACTTGATGTTCGGGTTCCCCTCGTGTCTGGATGCACAGTCGTGTGTTAGCAGTCAGTGCGTTTACATGCACAACTTAGTCGGATTACAGCCATAGTTCGACTATGCTACTCAGTCAGACAACTGCAATTATCCGAGTATACATGCCGGTGAGAAAATCGGATTATTGGGCCGGAGCATGTCATACCCCGGTACGCTAAGTGGCGCTGTGACCATTTCAACTAGTGGTAACAGAGCCACCTCCAGCTGATCCCTTTACGTCACCAGCTGCCTCGGCATTCAAGAAAGATGGCGTACAAAGAGCGAGACGAAGCTACATCTTTGTACACTTCGTATATGGTGTACGTGATAATTACACAAACTAGGGGCACAATGGCGCTCTTTCTTGCGGTGATTTCAGAGAAAAGACGCCGCTGTCCGTCTACTTCCGGCTCACGGGAAAAACCTCGCGCCTGCGCAGAACACAAAATCCGATCCAATCCGCTGGAACGTATACATGCAGGAGTAATGCGACTACCAATCGAATTATCTGGGTGCTTTAATTTGTCTATGAGAAATCCGATCCGGTCCAATTTTAGTCAGACTAAGGTGTATACATGCATCTTAAAGATCCGATCATAGTCGGACTAACACAGTAATTCGGTTTTCTTGAGTGTCATGTAAACGCACTGAGTGTAAACAACAATGGACTGAGAACACAGCCTTGAGGAGATCCAGTGCTCAGCGTGATGGAGTTGGAAGTGTTATTTCCGACACGGACAGACTGAGGTCTCTCCGTCAGAGAGTCCTGGATCCAGAGACATGTGGCGGTGTTCAGGCCGAGTTGGAGGAGTTTCTCCATTAGTTTCTGGGGGATGATGGTATTGAATGCTGAGCTGAAATCAACGTACAGGATTCTGGCATAGGTGTCTGGTCCAGCTGAGTGATGACTGAGTGCAAAGTGATGGATATTGCATCCTCTCTGGAGCGGTTGGGACGATAAGCAAACTGATATGGGTCATGTGATGATGATGATGACGTTGATCTCCTGCCTCCCTGCCACATCCGCCTGGTGTTTCCTGTGTCACAGAGGTGTCCCTGGATTTTCTCTGAATAGGTGCCTTTTCAGGGTACCCGCGGGGTCTTAAAAACTTGAAAAAGTCTTAAATTTCATTCTCAAAGATCTTAATTTTTCCCTTTCTTATCTGCATGATACAGCTCAACAACATAACTGTATACTAAGTAAACTAACAAAAAAAATCATGGAACGTTGTGTTGTAAAATGATTTTTTTCTCCAACTTTATCGATCTTCGACATGAGGTGGCGTTCCAATGCACTGTTTCAACTAGGAGGTCGGAAAATCCCGATTTCCGAGTTTTCTAGAACACAGCATTACGTTGGAGCGTGCACAGTCAGCCGCTGACCCACCGAGGTCGTCGCTCGCTCAGCAACTTTGGGATGGGCAAGTGCAGATTTAATCCATTGTGGCTAAATGACTCAAAATATGACTGGGTTCGGACTGTACCAGGGATTGAGTGGGGGGGCTCAGTGCAGCCTGTGCCGTAAAAAAATTCAAGCTCGGCACAATGGGACATATGGCCTTGGAGTCACACATGAAGAGTGCTAAACATTTAGCATGCTCAGCAGCTACACAGAGGCAGACACCCATATCCCAGTTCTGCGCGGCAAACCCGACGCTAACCTCAACAGTCACCTCGGCTGCCAGCAGCACCGAGCCCACACAGCCAGGTAACATGCGAGCTCTTTTTGGCTCGACGCCAACGCTTAAGGCAGAGGTGACGTGGACACTAAAGACGAGATATAAAGACGATATAAGTTTGGTCTGGCCCCTTTCATCACCAAACAACTGACGGAGCAGGTAAATAAGGGGTCTGGATTTGTGGTCATGCTTGACGAAAGTCTAAACAAAAGTACAAAAACTAAACAGCTGGACATTCATCTGTGCTACTGGGTTGGTGACCGCGTCCACTCAAGATATTTTGACTCTGAGTTCATGGGCCATGCTACGGCGGTGGACCTGCTAAAACATTTCAAATCAAGTATCCATAGCTTTTTTTTTTTTTCCCCCCCGCGGGGAATCGAGAGAGTTGGCTGTGCGCTTTGCCCCGTGACAAAAAAGTGTGAAAGCCAAAGCAGAAGTTGAATCCCATGTTGATAATTTGGACTTTTATCTACATTTTAAAGTTTGAATGGTGTGTCTAGGTCAAAGCATGCCAGAGATGTTGATGTTTGAAATCCCTTTTTCGATCTTTCCACCTGGTCTTATTCACTGTGTGTGTGTGTGTGTGTGTGTGTGTGTGTGTGTGTGTTTACATTGGAGTGAATGGAGCAGTTGAGAGCTACTCTTGTCCGTTAGATGTAGATAATTCAAAAACCGTGAATCCTACTGATAAAGTAGACACATTGTGATAAAGAAGACACGTGTAGCTACAACTTTGGAAAATATCACAGTTGTACAGTAAAATGTGTGGCTGGGAGTGTCGTGTAAAAAGAAAATTGTATTCACCGTCATTAAAGGGTCATCGTTCAAAAAGTACACATCATAGGAAAAAAGTTGAAGACACCTCAAATACACAGGATTTGTGCCTACATTTTAAAGTTTGAATGGTATTTTTAGGTGAATTATGCCAGAGCAGGTAATGTTTGACAAACGTTTAAGATTTGCAAATGTTTTGACTTTGTCCCATTCATTCGCAAACTCTTCTGTGTTATGCTGTTATTCTTAGTTATTCTGACAGATTTTTTTGCATTATTTCATAAATGTTTGCCAGAATAGGTGCGAGGTTGGTCTTAAATTTCATTGGACGAGGTCTTAAAAAGGTCTTAAAAAGTCTTAAATTTGAGTGGAAAAATCCTGGGGGGACCCTGCTTTTGCAGTCTTGATTCCCTTTGAGAGCGCAGACCTGGCAGAATGGAGGGCAGTCATTTCTCCCGCCCTGAAGGCTGCATCTCGGGCTGTCAGCAGCGAGCGCGCCTCTGTAGTGATCCAGGGTTTGCAATTGCCCTGAGCTGCGCCTCAGTAGTGGTTTGTAAGCAGGCACCAGCATGACAGACAGATGATCAGGGCGTTGCCTTGTAAGCATCTGGGGAGTTTCTATACACCAGGTCCAGCATGTTCTCTCCTCTGGTTTGAAAGTCAACAACTTGCTTAAACTTGGGGAAAACAGCCTTTAGACTTGTGTGGCTGAAACTCCTGCCAATACTACAAAGCTGTCCGGGTTTATAGTCAGGAGCTCATTGATGGCATCATGTAGCCCTCCAAGTGCCTCGTTAGCATTAGCTTTAACATATGGCCGGCATTTTACGATGAGGAACCAGCTGAGAGCAGTGTTTAGAGACTAACGTGGCATTTACATTTAATGTGCCCGTAGACAATTCAGGTGCTTGTGATTTTGATTTTTACTCGATTGCATGTGATGAGAGCACAGATGCCCCAGACACTGCACAGCTGTTAATTTTTTTGCGGGGAGTCAACGATAACTTTTGCATTGTGGAGGACCTGCTTTTGAAAGAGAAGGATCAGCCTATTCATGAGCTGAGTGACCTTCTGTGGTTAGCAGACCTGGCTTTTTTAGTTGATCTTACTAATCATCTTAACACACTGAACAAGAGCCTACAAGGCAAAGACCAGCTCGTGCCACAACTTTACATGCACATGAAAGCATTCTGTCTGAAGCTTTAGGATGCAACTAAGCAACTTCAATGTTCAGCACTTCACCACGCTGTCCGAAATCAAATCTGCTTTTCCAAAGGCCAAGCTTTCTGCTGAAAAGGAGAAATACGTGTCTGTGATCACATCTCTCATCACAGAATTCAGTCAGCTGTAGGAACATGCCCTGTCTCATCCTGCCTAATAGGAGATACAATTTACATGTCTGTGTTTGAAACCCTCTCCCCCCTCTTCTTGGACTCTCCCCCGGTGAGAAAACAAATGCTAGAGGCAATAAAAGTTGTTTGCAGGAAGAGACTATCGGCTGAGTTCACTATTGAAGTCACCAGACCTCCCTTGTAAACCCCCTCTCTTTGGGAAGAGGTAACCATTTGTCACCTTCTTCTCCTTTTCTTTGACTTTAATGGAGTGGACTTCTAGTGGATCAGTGATACCCGAGACTCAGAAGGTCTCATTTAACATCTGGTCTTCATAAGTAACTGTCTTTCTCTCCACAGATCTGTTTATAATTCAGTGCCCAGTGGTCACTGTTTCATGTCAACGTGTAGTCAGTCGTGATAAGCTTGTCCTTAGAAGACATCACCCCACGTCTGGCATGGGCTATCAAAGTGTCACACTTGTAAATTACAACACTCAACCCAGCCATGTGTATCCCCATTTCCAACAGGAGAAAGGAAGAGCCTTGATTTCTTTCTTGGTGTTGAAAAAGTATTAAGCTGTAATCTCATCCTTGTCCTAACAAAATATACTCAATCAGCTTGATGAGACCTCAAACATACTCTTTTTCTAGCGTTTGTGAGTTAAAGGAAGCTCTAGTTAGAAATCTCAGGTTTAATGTCTGTGGATCTGATGGAGCCATAGTGCCCCCTTTTGGTAAGTCTGGGTATAGGTGGAAGAGAAACTTCTGAAACGGACGGACCTTACTTTTATACTTAAAATTATGATTATCTATCTCTGACATATATTTTTGTATCAAGGATTAAGCTTGTACCCTATACAAGATATTCTTTTGTCATCAGTGCTGCTGAGACGTATGTACCTGTGTTTGTGATTTAGTATAACCAATAACTTCCTTTTTCTGATCAGGCAATTTCTGTTATGTTCTTTATGTTCATGTGACAAGTGTTTATGTAAAGACCATGGTGGATTTTGGTAAATAAGTCGATCGCGATCTTAAAAACTTGTAAACCTTTATTCTGGTTTACAAAGTAATAAAGTCGTAATATAAGCTGCGACGTCACTGGAGGAAATGACGTGCTAGTCCGCCCTCTATTCCGCTCCCAGCGTAATCATTAAAAGTGCGAACTTCACGCTGCTCACTCTCTTGTCCTCTTGTTCTCGCTCTTACTCCTTCCCTTCTTTTTCTTCAACTTCACGTTATTCTCGTCGTTACGTACTATCTACTTACTTTACTCAACACGTGTAACTTAATCTTTACTTTTGACTTCGTACTTTGCTTAGTTTTGCGGCTCCGAGACCTTTTTATCTCAGGAGATTTCAATCACCTGTAGAACCTTTTTCCCAGGTGAAGCGCCGTTATTTTGAAAATACCTTATTCTGAAACTCAAGCAAGGACGAAATTAATCCTCTTTTTGTATTCTTTTATATTGTTTAAGTATCGTGGCCAAAGCCAGAAGAAGCTATTTTTGTTTTTGTATTTGGTAACAAAGAAGGACTCGTTCGGCCGGCGATCCTTTCCCAGTTATTTGTATAACTGATGAGACGCCACGCAAAATGAATGAGTCTATTCGGCTCAACATACTTATGTGAGCAAACATTTTCTGTGTTAACTCTGAACAAAAGCAGATTGAGAACCAAAATGACCGGCAGCCATCTCTGTGATGTCCTTCGCAACTCAACCACCAAACTTGCCTCCTGACTTGCCAGCCATCCTTCAGTCCAAAGCGCAGCATCACTGCTCCCACTGAGTGCAATGCTGTTCCCATTATAGTTGAGATAAAAATATAATACACCGTAACCATGTGTTAATAAGCACAATTACTTAATTAATTCACTCAATTAAAGTTGATGATATTTTCTAACAAACTTTAGTTGGTGTGTTAACACACCCAATAACATATTTTTATAACAAGCCTAAAATATATCCATCCCCTTATGTTTCCCCCTTTATGCAGGGCTGTGAAGAGGATCACCATCCTGACTAAGAAGCAATCTGAGGCTGTTTTGAAAATCTTACCCCTACTGAGTGTACCAGCCCTTCGTATATTTTTCTGTATGTGGCCCTCAGTGAAAAAAGTTTGGACATCCCTGGGTTAAGGGGTACCACTTCATCAAAAACAATTGGTTTCTTATAAATGCTTGAGTCTTTTTGTTGACAAACGATGACAAGAGTAGTTTCTGCAATGTACAGAGAACTCCTGCAGGGGGTGCATCCTATTGTGTATCATGGTAGACAACTCCTTATTTCATCCATGCAGATCCATATATCCAGCTGATTGAATGCCCGTCTTTTTTGCAGTATAGATTTTTTGTAGTTATTCCAGTAGTTACTTGGGGGATAGCAAGCGCAGAAAATAATGCCTCTTCCTGGTTTGGTTTTGGTTTTTACAGGAAAAGTCAAGCAGACTAAATAACATATAACAAAGCAAGGTTTATAGAAACCAATCTATACATGGGTGGTGTTATTCTCCTGCAACCATTGCAATCTGCAATCAGTATATATTTCATTATATACTCTTACTCTTGTGTTTCTGTTGTGGGAAAAGCTTCAAACAGAAAAAAGACTTCGCCCTCCAAACAATTGCAGGGTGTTGCTCGTCCTTCAGCCTGGTCCATACCCCTTAGAATGCAGAGCAATCCAAAGCTTGACTGACCTGTTGTGCCTTGTTACAGTTACTAAACTATGATTGGGCAATCACCGGGGCAGAGGTTTAGCAAAAGGCGAGTTATACAGCAGACACCCCAATCATGTGTCCAAACATTTGCAGGTTCCTCCCTGCCTAAATTGATCTTAAATTAATACGCTTGGCCAATGATGTCTTCATTGACTGAAAGCAATCTTGCATAAGTTACGAAGACATCTGTAAACAGATTTTGCCTGATCTCGAAACTTGCGTGCTTATCTTGTCCCCCTTTTATTCTTTAATGTTTGAGCAAGTCAACTTGCTAGAATACTATTTAAACTCTGTGTTGACTGCCCAAGTGACAGGTCTCTAGCTAAGACAGGACAAGAAGTGCGAAAGAGAAAGAAGGAGAGAGGAAGTGTTGAGGGAAAAAGAAGAAGAGGCGATGGACCATGCAGGCAAATGCTTCAGCTCAAAACTAATTTCCTCTTCCTCTCTCTTCCTTTGCTCCGGCTGCACTCTCATCACATGCTGTGTAGAGTGATAGAGAGGTGAACAGCATACAGGGGATGGATAGACTTGAGACATCAGGAGAATAAGTGCTGAACAGAGGTTGAGAGATAATGAACTACAGACAGAAATGAGAGAATCCAGAAGCCCAGAGAACACACATACTGTGATTCAAACAATTACCTTGCTTCACTCATCAGTTCTACATAATCAAAGGGAGCTGTGGGAGTCTGCTGATGGAGACATGTCTGACATGGTTGCCTGGCTCTGTTTAAATGTCTGTCTGCACAGGCTTCACCATCCTCTCACTCTTTAATGTTTCAGCTTCAAGAATTACTGTCATATTGTGACTATATGACTATCAGCCTCACAGCCGCAAAAAAGCATGCAGCATGTACTGATTTCAGTTAGTTAACTTTTAGACAAAGTGCTGCAGTTTCTGTGTCAGTGGTTTCCCTTCAGTCTTTCAAGTAACATGCATTGGCTTTAAGCACTGCTGACAGTTAAAGGGCATTCTGAATGTGGCTGTACAGTCCATGGTAGTGTTACGATCAAGTTGCATCAGTTTCATTTTTTGACTCTTTATAAGGATTCTACCCACAGATAATCTGACCACATTCTCCCCATAGCCCATATTCTATGTCTATGTCAGGAAAATTACAATTTGAAGATCCAGCTACTAAATTAAATGTAGGGCTGCAACGATTACTCGAGTAACTCGAATAATTCGATTACAAAGAATTATCGAGGCAAAATCTCTGCCTCGAGGCTTCGTTTAATTCCTATCACACGCGTTATGTGGCCTGCTTAGCTCAGGGACCATGTTTCCACACGGACTGTTATTGCAGACACACACCGCTACATTCAGAAATGAGTTAGCGTGATGGCGGAGAGCCAAGAAGCTGTCCGCAAAAGTCAGAGAATGTCCGAGGTTTGAGATCATTTCACACTTAAAAAAGAAGATAGCAAAGTGCAATGTGTCTACTGCAAAGCAGAACTGGCGTACCACAACAGCACGTCAACAATGATTCAACATCTGAACCGAAAGCATCTAGTTGTTAACACCAGCTCACCAAGCGTCGCCGACTCAAGCTAACGTAAACATTGATGTTAGCTAATTTAACGGAGCTTACCATCGCTAGTTAGAACGTATTGGTATTGGTACACACACACACACACACACACACACACACACACACACACACACACACTCTCATCTCGTCTGTCTCACTCTCCCTCGCGCACGGGTGCACACATAAACACACACCTTTACTCCCGGTGTTAAGAATAGTTGGAATGAATACCTGTATGTTTTTTTCAGGATTAAAAGCCAATATCTTGCTCTATTTAACAGGCCTGTCATTTTCGCTATGCATTATTTGGTATCATTGTTTAATAATGCAAAATTATTTTTTATTAGATTACTCGATTAAAGAAGCATTTCACCGGTGGGAATATTGATCTTTATTGAAAGAGGGTCATATTTGTAGTCAAAATGTAACATCATTTTTGAATTTTGTGCTTATTTGACTGAGAAAAGGCAGAAAGTGACTTTAGGGCGCATTTGTATGAAAGACAACAA